>ML353155.1:0-19053 GCA_005239505.1 Nicotiana paniculata
CAACAATATTTTCTATATAAAAAGAATCCGGAAAGCCATCAGGCTTTAAAGGATAGGGGAGACTGATGGCTTTCCGGATTCTTTTTATATAGAAAATATTGTCTTCCATATTAGGAGGGCTCGTAAGCATCTTATTATCTTCCTCTGTGACTAGAGAGGGGATGGTCTCAAGGATCTCATCTTCAAGCACCGAACCTTGAGAAGAAAGTAATGTATGAAATAAATTGAGAGCTTCCTGCAATACAGAGACAAGTTCTGAATTTGGTTCAAGGTGCTTATTCTCTATCTTTCTTTGTAAAGCAGACCAACTCTGTTCAAGAGCAAATTGGCCTTCTTCGTTTTCGGCATTTCTATATTCTGAAATAGTTCGCCAATTCAGTGCTTTATTTTTCGAGTCAATCTTCCTGGAGAAGACTTGAAAAGGATTTCCCGAGCATGGTTGAGATCAATGTGAAAATCAGAATGCCGAATCCACATTCTTTGGAAACAAAAGACCCCAGGTCTGCGAGTATTATAATCTTCTAAGAAGATTACTAGAGGAGAGTGATCAGAGGATACTCTAGGCGAATGTTCAACTCTGGTGGAAGCAAAATGGCTTTTATATAGAAGCGGGCAGTCCCCATTCAAAAGGATTCTACTAGTCTGGCCCAGATACAATGTTGACCGGTTTGATTATTGGTCCAAGTAAATATGTCATTGAAAGCCCAATCAAATAATCCAAACGAGAAAATCATATCTTCAAAGCTCATCACTTCAATAAAGGCATTGAAGTCAGGAGGCCGACCCCCAATTTTTTTCTAATAGATCCGCAATTACATTAAAGTTCTCCCTACTAGCCACGGGAAGTTAATGCAAGTCGATAGGTCATTCAATTATCGAGTACGCTATCGACTTCCCACACTTATCATGACAACATCACCGATCTTTGGCGCTTATGGGGGGCCCTATCATACACATGCACCACCAGAGTCTTCATAAGAACTCTGGGGCGAGGGCCAAGGTGAACCCGGATTAACGATGAGAAGCGGTCAAATCAGTAGCAAAGGCACCAGGACGGACGGTTGGTTGAACCGGGCGATAGCTTCGCGATCGATAGCTCAGTGAGGTACGCCACCCGCCCTACTTCTAATGATAGATAGAAAAGGTGGGTGAGGGGCTGAGGGACGACAAAGGTACAAAAACAAAAAATACATGACATACGTACGTTAAATGGTAGGCCCATTACGAACAATCATTAAGGCGGTCTCCAATCTCGCTTGGCTCGGGGCGATCACTTGAACAGGGCGGGATTGATCGATCTACATCAAAAATTCTGTCTTCCCTTCCTAGGAGCGCATCTATAGAATAAAGAGAGCACGCACCACACTCCTACTATACCAGGGCCTTTAGCTTTCACTGAGAAGAAGAGATTACTTCCAGCTAGCTTTTTTCCCTAACCCTAACCAATGAATGATAGGCCGGCATAGGATAATTGAAAATGAATTCACTTTCAGTAATCGGAGGCAGGTCAGGGGCCAGCGGGCACGCCCCCAGCTTCTTAAGTTTGGGAATTGTGCCAGACTAATGCTACGAGATTCCGGAATCAAATGGAATCTTTGTAAAGTCGATCATTACGAGTGTTACGATTCATTCGATTGGCAGGTCCAATCGATTCATAGCCTCTCGAGCACAACCCATATTCATGCAAGGATTGGTGATTGAGGATCCATACAGAGTTTTATGAAATATCTTAGAGATCAAGGAACAGATGCTTTCTTCAGGAAATATGAATACTTTATGGTAGGGACAAGAAATTTTTTGGCGTTGAATCGGGTCAGGAAGAACAAGTTGTTCCAGCTCCGGGGAAAAGATTCATCTTCCAATTTTCCCTTCCTTCCAATATTTTTTATTTTAGCTTCCCTCATTCCTTTTATTGAGCATAATGATGCGAATCGGGCTTGTTGTATTTAGTATACAGCGTCAAGCAGTTCCGTTTTCCCCTACCGATGATGTGTCGAGAAGTGCATTGTTGGAACTGGGTTGGAACTTAAGACCATAAGCTCTAGATTTGGGGTTTCCGCTATAGCCGAACACAAGGGAAAGATCATTTTTTTACCGGAAAAGATCGTTTTATCAGGTAATGGATACACTATAAGCATTCCTTTGGTTATGTATTATGTATAAACTTCCGACAAACAGAAAGACTTGTATGCATCAGGTTCATAGGGGTAAATACATTCAAAAGGGAAAAATTTTTAGCGGCTCATATTTCAAATAAAGATCGCCGCGTGGAAAACTCCTTTTTTGGGGGGGTTGTCCCCACTGGTTTGCGAAAGCAATGGGAGACTTGCTCCATAGAACCCCCCCCAGAGACTTTCGTCCCNACGTGGAAAACTCCTTTTCGGGGTGGGGGGGGTGGGGGTGGGGAGGTTTTCCCCACTAGTTTGTGAAAGCAATGAGGGACTTGCTCCATAGAACTCCCCCCCCCAGAGACTTTCGTCCCCAGTATTCTCTATGGGCAAAGGCGCTCAGGTGCGCTTAAAGTCCTATTGCCTATATCTTATCTTAAGACGATGTCGCCACCCCGTCTGCTTTAGTCTCAAATAGGGCGCAAATTGAGGTGAACAGACTGGACCGGACCTCCCTACGTCAAGAGCTTTTGGCTCTTCACAAGAGAGCACCAGGTCGTAACACCGGAAGACTGCGCCGATATTAGTTATTATAAAAATGATATAATTTCTTTGTATGCTTAGTCACCAGTGGCCCAACCTACGGGCTAAGTAGCGCCTTAATGGGAGTATTTTTTTCCTCCGCGATAGTGTAATACCAAGACTAGTAAGAGAGAATGGACTTCATCCATTCAGACAAAACCCATGCCCCCCTAACCAGTCGTACTCTGACCAGGCTTCGAAAAACTTCGAGATCACCGAGTTTCTTAGGAATCGAGGGTTCAAGAGCCTAATCAAGTCCCTTCACCATACCTTGTTGATAAGAGGTTAAGATTTTATCAGTGGTTGCGCTTAACTAGATCCAAAAGGGGAGAGGACACACACCGTTCGGTGAGTGAAAGATGAGGAAATGCCGATTCCAGTGTCTCCTAGGACGCGCCGAGTGTCGAGTATACACCCGGTACCCAGCTTCCCGTAAACGATACGACAATGGAAGATCCTTAGACATAATAGCCCTCATTACAGGAACAAGGGATATGGAACTAACTAAGGATCTTAACATGTGACAGGAGACAGGAAAAAATTCCTTAGTCACTCCGCGTACGAAAAACCGCTTAGCAAACTCGAAATCACCAACCGACGATACTAACGATTTCTCTAACGAAAATGGAACATTCAGTGGCGAAATTAGCTCGCGATAACGCTCAGCCACCCGCTCATCTCCGATGACGATATCGTTGCCGAGGATAGCGTAGCGTGTAAAAGGAACTCCTGGATATACTTGGGCTGCTACGAACCAAATCACCAAATGGTGAGTTAATGCAAAAGCATGCCAAGCTCCGTAAAAGCCCAATGGGGATCCTATTACAAAATGAACTCTACCTCGAGGAAGCCGGCGAAGAGAATTTTGAATCGTCAGAAAAGAGTAGTAGGCATACTTTTACAATAGTCTTGTCCACAAGCAAATCAATGTTTGGCAGCGGAAAATCATCTTTGGGAACATGCTTTATTGAGATTTCAAAAATAGATGCATACGCGAACACGTCCATCCCTCTTGGGCATGGGAACGATGTGTGAAATCCAATCAGAATAATCTACTGCCTTAATGAAATCAGTATAATAGTAACAAGAAAGCTGAAGAGAGGATGACGTAGACAAGAATCAACCTCTTCCCGGTGAGGTTTTGATGTATCGCAGAATCCGTAAAGAAGCTTCTAAGTGAGATGATCTCGGCTTGTCCATATAAAAATCGGCTGATCACTCCCTCCTATGTTGTAAGTGTAAGCAATTTATGGGAGATAATTAGTCAGGTAGAAAAGAGTCCCAACAAGTCTTCTTGCAAGTAGATGGGTCATCCAATAGCTCTCCTGCATCTGAGGCTAATTTTAGATCTTATTCCGGTTTGCATGCAGAAAGACTAGCTTTTGACAATAAATCCAATGAATACTTGCACTGGGTTCCAAAACTCTTTGCGACCTCATCACTTTAATATCTAGAAGAGACTTTGAGTCTCCTAAATCTTTCATATCAAACTGGGTTCTTAATCTTCTCTTAAGCTCATTTATCGAAGCTAAGTCATTACTAGAGAAAGCAATGTCATCCACACAAAGCAAAAGAAGGACAATACCTGATGTCGACCTCCTTATAAACATTGAATGATCTGATTTACTTATTTGAAAACCGGCTCCTTCCTATACTCCTATTTCGGCTCTTATACATGCTGCTGTCACCTTTCAAACCAAGCTCTTGGTGCCTGCTTTAGCTTGCCGGAGGCCGTAACATAAATCGCTTTCTTGAGCTTGCATACCAAGTTAGGATTCCTAGGAGAAGAGAAGCCTGGAGTTGGAGGAGGCTGAATAGAAACTTATTCTTTCCCCCTTCCCTTATGTTGTTGAAAGGCATTCTATTCTTCACGTCAAATTGAAATAAGGCCACCTTTTGATTGCAGCCAAGGCAAGAATGCCACGAATGGTGTTTAGCAACCTGAAGCAAATGTTTTCCCTATCTCTAAAGGGGTTCGACTCAATATTCTTGAAGGAATCCTTTAGCTACTAATCTAGCCTTGGATCTATCTACCGAGCCATATGCTTTATGCTTGATCTTGGAAATCCACTTGCAGCCAATGGCTTCTTTCCATGCAGGCAATGAGACTAAGTCTTATTATTTGTTTCCTGGGCATTGATTTCTTCCTGTATAGCATCTCTCCAGCTAGAATTATTGGAGGCTTCAGCAAATGATTCAGGTTCATGAGAAGATTGAACTGAGATGAGGTAAGCTCGATCTTTTGGGGAAAACGATTCATAAGCCTTCAACAGGATAAGAAACTTGAGAGGATCGACGAAGCTGAGAGCGTGATCCAGAATTTGAGAAAGTGACTGGAAGGGAAGCAACTGGGCTAGACTGCTGATCTTCTGGAGTATCCTGACCCTGGGAAAGAGACTGTAATCGCCGCCGAGAATAAACATGCTGTGCTGGGTGACAGGAATCCTCTGAGGTCAGCTGAACATGTTGACAATCGGCAGAAAATGCTGAGCAAAGCTGCTGGCCTGAAGAGTGAGGCTAATCCGTAACATCAACTGCAGAAGAATGAGGTTCCAGTTGATGAACAGGAGAAGGCCGTAATACATCTCCATCATCATTATCCCCCGGGGCTGATTAATTAGGTTAAGGAAAATATGAGGCGACCTATTAAAGAGAGCATTAAGGATACATTGACTCTCTTGGATTTCACGTCATAGCATATATATACCCGGAGTGAGCATATCCAAGAAAGACACAAGTGGTCGCCTTGGGGACAATTTTGCTCTTAACTGCGCAGGAATATAAACAAAACACGTGTATCCAAACACTCGCAAATGACTATTATAGTACTGCCCCAGTAAGAAGTTCGTGAGGTGCTGCTGCAGCTTTGATTATCGTAGAATAAGAGGAGCCGTCTTAGGAAATGACTTAAAAGACAGATGTCGCCGCTGCGAGGCGAGGGAGCAACTTGTCTGGTCTTGCGGTGCACTCATTCCCGTTACGAGAATGAAATGATGGCCCAGCTTGACTCGAGACCAAGACTTCTTACAACTCGTACCAATAGCGGCACTGAGCGTCCGGAGATTGATTGAAAAGGGAGGCTCAGCCGGCCCTCTCCCCCTAACCGCCTATCTACTCGTGTTCGTAGCTCGATCGGAGGTCAAGACTGTGGTCCGGCGGAAAAACAGAAGTCGTCCGTATCAAGTGATACGTGAATTGCTCAGTAGTGCTTCGCCACTACCCTAGCTGGCGGAAATAGCTTAATGGTAGAGCATAGCCTTGCCAAGGCTGAGGTTGAGGGTTCAAGTCCTTCCTTCCGCTCCTGGATTCGTCGTTTAGTGGTAACAAGTTCCGTGCATAAGCCACTTTAGAGATAGGGGCGAGCAGCAAGTAGCCCCTTGTATAGGGTGGAAAACCTATCTGACTAATAAGAGGAAAGGTGCAAGCCAAAACTTACTCCTAACAAGTTGCTGGCTTTTCATCAGCCGTTGCGCGCTAGCGCGCTAGCCTTTTCCCAACCTAGTAAAAGGGCTGCTAGTTGTAGCGCACAGTGTACTAGTGAATAGGAAAAGTGAATTGAGATTACTAATGACGGATGGAGATTGAGGGTAGAACATGTTCGGTGCCTCGCCTTTGTCTCCTTCGCCGTGGACTGAAAATGATGGGAATCCTATCGATAAAGAAGAGGCATAAGCATCGCCTCTCGATCCAATCCATCTTCCCTGGCCTCCCCAACACACTCTTGATACAAAATCTCCCTCCATAGAGAAGAGATCGAAAGTCTGGGTCCCCTCGATCACCCTCCCTTGAACCTGAACTGGTCGAGAGAGATGAACCAGCACCACATTTTTTCGAATCGAAATCGCCAACTAGATATGGAATTCCAGAACCTAAACAATTCAGTTGAGAGCTCCGTGACTGGTTCAAGGGAAGGTCAACTAATGATTGATAGTCCATTCCCTCCCTATCCTTATCTTGATCCCTCATTCCACTAATCCGTTGTTACTGATTCATTCAAGGCATAGACTCTCCATTTCTTTGTCTTATTAGCGCAGGTGTTCGTTAACGATGAAAGCTGCTGAACTTCAGACTCGAGTGGAGAAAGAGGGCTAGGCCCCCGGAGGGCTTTCAGGTACTGGGGAAGACGAGTGGATTATAGAGCTAGGGTTGGGGCAAATCGAAAGCCCATCGGGATTGGGCACGGACGAGCCTCGACTGGGCCAACATTGATGAAAAAAGAAAAACTTCCCCTATCGCATCATTTACCGGTGTAGGATTCAAGATCAGGTCCAGGATTCAAGTTAAATAGACCTTCCCTCTCATCTTAGGGTGAGGCAAGGAATTATTTCAAATGTTCGTTGTTCAATATCTCGGCTGCTCAAGAAGTTTGACTAGTTGCTCCTCCAACCTGGAGTGGATTCTAGGGGAAGGACAGAGCCTCACCTTGCAGTAGGAAGGTGTTCGTTGTTGGGACGGGTTCAAACTGGACTGAAGGGAGGAGGAAAAAAAGAGTCCTCTTTTCCTGGTCCTATCAAACCAGACACTGAATACCTGAGGATTCATCACTGGCTAGGGCTTTCGAATCAAAGCATGGGCATCTGCTATTAAGAGGGGGCAGTAGATCGTCGATTGAAGAGCCAGGTCAGTAAACTTCTATTGGGACTTCTATTGATTATTAATTCGACTCTAGGGACTCCTAGCAGCAAACTAGTCTAAAAAAAGGGGCCCCCATAGAGAGGCAGGAGATGCAGGAGCCGCCAGCCGGATCGACCAACAAATGATAGGCCAGAGAGATGGGCTCATTCGACTAATCAGTGATCCCTGGGCCTAACTAACACAGATGTCCCTGAAATAGGGCATTGGTTGATCATAAAGCTCAGGCAGGAGTAGGACATTCCATACAAATCTTTCTGATGCGCTAGCTGGTGGTCCTCTCCTTAGAATCAAGTGGCTTTCAGCTCCTCTCAAATCCCATTTTTTCATCGACAGGTAGGGTGAATTCTAAGGTTCCTTATTCCGGTTGTAAAGCGGAAGAAGAGGGAGAATGGGCACAGCCCCACTAGCAGCCCGCGTTTCCGACCCGAAAGGAATGGAAAATGAAAGAAGAATCTGTGTGCACTATCTATGGAGTGGAGTTAATATCCTTAATCTCCTCTTCCCTATCTCCCCATTTTTTGCCTTCGGCTATTACTGGCTGGCAAGGCTTGGCCCAACATTGGATTTGTTTGAAAACTACCAAGGTGGCATTCATTCAATCAAATCTTTTATGCCTATGCCAGCCCAAACTTATTTTCTTTTTTTGGAAAGGAAGGAATGCAGGGAAGAAGTCTTTCCTTTCCACTGGTTCTTGAAAGCTATCAATCCCCGCTTCTCCCTCTCGTATCGGTTCTGCATCAGATGATGAGCCCCTGCGAAAACTTTCCCTTTGATTGGCGCCCGATAGGTAGGCTATTAGATTGAGTCGAAAGCCTACCAACGCATAAAGGTTCCGATTCGAGCGAGAGCCCAAACGGGTGAGGCGAGAAGATCTTGATCGAAAGCTCCACTGTTCTGAATAGTGAGAAAGACTTTTTGAAATTCGATCAAATCGATCGAGAATCTCATCATCTGTTAGGTGGGCCAACCGACCGACCGAGTTGGGCTAGGCGTCCATGTCACAGAACCTTTCTCTAGCCAAGAATCCCATTATTGATCGAATCGGGGCGGATCCAATTCATTGGCAAAAGAAAAATCTATCGTTTTAACACTCAGAAGAAAAACCTAGAAAAGAAGAAGAGTCACTAAGACAAGAGAGCTATAGGTAAGCAAGCAAGAAGGATAGGTGCAAAAAGGCGAGGCAAGGGGCTCTCCATCTCTAGGAAGATTGTGTCCAGGATCTGGTAATCTAAGCCTTGCTTCTTCTGGTCGGCTCGTATTAGCCTGTGCTTTATTACAGGTAGTCATTCCCCCGTTCCTTTAGTCTTTTCAAGGGTACTTTTTTCTTAATTCGCGGTCATGTCTTTCCCCCCAGTATAGTGACCGCTTCCATGTTTTCCCCGAATTTCATCAGTTCCAGGATCAAGTGCCTGTTCATCTATCTTCATTCCAAACAAAGGCGAACATCTCCATTGAGTGACTGTAACTGCTATGGTTTACAGTCAATAGTTCTTAACCAACCCCCTTTTTTTATTAATTAATATTAATTAATTCATTATTATATTATGTCTTTCTTTCTGAAGGGATTGCAGTTTATTACACCAAAGGCTTTCAGTGAACTATTGAAGCTATCGAGAGAGTACCAAATGCTGACGGTGACGAAGGTTACCGACTTTCGGTGGACGCGGAAGCCAGCGAGTTCAGTCGAAGAGCGTAACGAGTCTAAGGTTACAGAAGCCTTCGCCAACTTTGATAGGCATAGAATTGCAAGCAAATAGAGCAGAGAGATTACCCTTTCTTTCTATTAGAGTCGCGAGCTTGTTGTAGTGGGTCCTAAGGGGAGAATCTTGCTGCTTACTTGCTATATCCCCGCGTCCTTGCACGACTCGTTCTTCGAGCCCTGCTTCTCCCTTCCCTCTCTCCCCATTCCTACCGTCCAAAACAGGCCTATGGAGTATAGCCAAGTGGTAAGGCATCGATTTTTGGTACCGGCATGCAAAGGTTCGAATCCTTTTACTCCAGATTATGAACACCCGATCGGATCTGTCAAGAACGAGCTGACGACTACAAGGGAAGCAGCTGACTGCAGTCCCCGAGCCCGCAAGCCAAAAAAAAGTTTGACTTGAACCTACCTTTGCTAAGAGAAGAGAGAGAAGGGAAAGACAGATGGCAGAAAGAAATCCTTCCAACTGCGGAATTGAACACAAGACTGACTTCGGCCAGGTTCTTTTATCAATCTCCTGGCCCTTGCTTAACTCCTTGTTCCGTAAACCGGTCGCTGGTAGATCTGATCGGATCCCGGACACGCGAGAGCCCAGCCCGGGAGGAATGCATGGTTCCCTGGCGCTTCATGGGACGGACGTTTGCAGTCCTCCTCCATCTAATCTAACCCTACCTTGTTCGTCCAGGCCTTCTGGCACAATAAGAGAATAAGGGAGCTAATCTGCTTGCTTGTGCAGGCGAGGACCGCTCGGCTAGGGCGCGCCAGAGGAGCTGAAAGCCACTTGAATCTAAGGAGAGGAGCTTCGAGTGACTTTTTTCTTTGCTCTTCGAAAGCCCTAACAAGTCACTTGAAACTCTTCCCTTTGCTTTGCCCCGTGCTGTCTTCCTCCAGTTGCCCCCACCCAATAGCTAATAGGCAGAAAAAGGTTGCAGTCAATTGCCCTTCCCTTTATCATCAAACAAAAGACTACCATACACGCCTTTTGCCGGCAAGCTACCCTCGCCTACCTCATCTATAGGCATTTCTATCCGCCCGCGCGCGAGATCAGATCGAATCCTCTACTACCATCATTCCGAAGGTTTTTTTATTCAAAAGGACGGAGAATAAATAGCTTATTCATAATCTTATAGGCCCCGCACCGCTTCATTCAATTGCTTTGTCATAAAGAAAGGGAAGGAAATATTTTTTTGATCAATCGCCTGAACCTGCCTTTCTTTCTTTGCCAGGAGGGGTGGCCCAATCACTAATAGATCTCTCAACGAAGAGCCTCATTCTGTCTAGAGGAAATAGCTTTGGTGGATCCGGTTGATTAAGTCGTTGTGTTTATCGATACCCACCTTCTCGGAGTGCGGGTAAGGGCTCACTTGTTGATTGTGTCGTTGCATGCTTTTTGGTAGATCCCCCACCTCCCACGGCTACAGCCAGCACTAGGAGCCTAGAAAGGTATAGGAACCAGTTCATTCAGTCAATGAAGCTGCAGTCACTTATGATGATTATGCCGTTTCAAGTGGATGTTCAGTTGGTTCAGCGATAGATGTGGTCGATGGGGTAGAGGTTCTGCAGATACTCGTGTAGCTCCTCATTGCCCCAACCTTCCCTGTAGGCTCCCTACTCTGCCAGCGCGACAGCTGTCCAAATCATTTGATGCTTCTTCTCACTGAGCAGCCCCTCGACTTCCACTTCAGGTTCGGGAAGCTCCGGCAGGGGGACTTGAGTCTCAGCAGAACCTTCCCTTTTCTTCTCTCTCGTTTCCCTCATCTCCCGGGCCTCAATCGAATTTGCTCCATTTTGCTCAGTTGGGGAGCGGAGGTACCCTCGAGCGGTGTATGGGCTGTGATATTTGTGGTAGCGGGGGTAGAACTCGGAAGGCTGGCCAAGGTTGTGTCCTTCCGAGCGGACGAGGTCGGCTCGGTGACCGAGGGCTTGCGTGGAGGCGGCATTGCGACCACGGGCTTGGACGTCACTTCAACATTTCTCTGCTTTTTTGAGGCCCGAGTGAAGGCATATATGTCGAACGGATTCACAATAAACAAAGGCGATTGAAAAACATAAAAAAAAGAAAGGGGGCTTACTCGTGACGATGTCGGGCAGGGTGTCATAGAAAGATGTTTGGGGTAGTGGCTGTAAGTTCGAAGGCTTTTGTCTTATTCGAGTGAGGATGTTAAGTAGAAAAGGAAATAATTAGGCTTTGGACTTACCTTCTCTGGATGGAAGGGGTGACCGGGATAAGTGTTATGCGAAAAGCGATATGCTTTACACGTCCGCTTCCAGGACGTCACGCCCACGCGTCCCCTAACTGTAATGGTTGGGCTTGGCTCTGCTCGCCGGTTGTGCTGCGTGAGCCTCCAGATTCCTCCAAGCAAGTGAAGGTTTTCGGGGTAATCGCCACGCGTCCTTCCCATGCTCCGTGACAACGGAGGTACCCCGAAACAAAGGGTCCAGTCTTCGTCGTGCCGGGGTATCCCGATCCGGATGCCATGAAAATTTAGGGAAGCCTTTTTCTTAAAAGACTTTCTGTGATCGGTGAGAAAGCGGAAGACTTTAGGGTTTAAAAGAACACCTTTCTATTTCATATTGAGTCCTCAGAGGTGCGTCCCACTTGGTGTCGGATCAGCTCGACAGGTCACTCAATAGTCTTTCGCGGAGTATCCCCTGTTTTAGTGAACCCTGGGGGTTGTCGGCGGCTTGATGATCTTTATTCCAAAAGGTTTACCGTGGTGAAGCTTTTGACAGGTATTCTTTTATTTATTTGTAGGTTTCTCTACTTCAGGCTCTTCCGAGGGCCTTTGTTTTAGGTGAGGTTCTATAGTTTGATGGTTAATTATGTTCTCCTCTCCCCTTCCCCGGTAGCTAGGCAAGATTTCTAAATATATTTCCTTCCTTCCGTTCAGGGGCACTCTAAAGGCTTTGCAACCTTCAGAGCTGGTTGACAGCCGTCTAGTCAGTCCCTCTCGCTCTTTGATAGACATCTTTCGGTTCTCGGTTTCATCCGACGAACAACTTTAGGTCTTTATTCTGTGTCCTATCCTTCCTTGCGGATTCCCGGTTTCTGAAGGAGTAGCGGCCTGTGTCTCCGGCTCTGGGAGAACTTTACCTATAGCTAACCTAGAGAGCTTTACTTTAAGATAGCTCGGGCAGGCACTCTTCTTCGGAAAGAGGAGTTGCTTGCCTTACCACACCAACCACCTTAGCGCTGGAAGTTCTAGCAATGGGAAGCTAGGCAAAGGAACATTATATAGCAATTTCATATTCATTAGATAAGAGATTGTGGATCTGTTCTTAGTGAGGACAATCGGATTGGGACGATCAGGTCGGTTGAGGGCAGCAACACACCAATAGGTGGATTTCCATTCTTGTACTGTTTGGGTAAATGGCAGGAGCACTCTTTCCCTCTCACCAGTACTTACTATAAGGGGTGGGGCAACCGGCTAAAACCAAATATCCAACAACCGCTTTCCTTAATGGCTACCCGCTTTCGAGTGAACTGAACTCTTGGACTGGCTGAAAGGGAAAGGGGAAACTGTACAAGGTATTTTTCACTCGTTTACGGGACCAGTGTCAAAGGAAAGGATTGTTGCACTCTCTTGCTTGAATGAATCGACATTTGTGGATGCTTGTTCATTCGGGATTCTTCTATCTATATTTAGAACTATTGGATCAACTACTCCGACTTTTAGCCTTTGGAACCTGTGGAACCCTAAAGTCACTCGCCTGTTCAAACTCTTCTGTCCATCCCATCTAAAACCCTTGAATCAGTGAATCCGGGGACAGAGACCTAGCCCCTGCTTTATTTAAGCACCTAAGATAAGGTCTAAGACCGTATCTTCTTTTCCACATCCGCATTCCTCCTTCTTTCCAGATACTTAAGCTTCTAATTCTACGGAACCAGCTTTCCCAATCAATCAATTAAAATTAATGTGTAGGAACCTGCCCTCATCGAACTGAATGTCTACTCTACCCGCATTTGAAGACAGACTAATGTTTAAGACCTCCTGCTTTCATGGAGATCCTTTCTTCTCTGACCGCCGGAGATTACCCATATATGGATGAATAACCGTAAAGTTCGACAATCTTTTGATGGAGGGGAGTCGACTGACTGACAAGGAACTGACAGAAGGGGAAAAGAGGAGTGAAACCATTCGACGGAGTTGGAAAGGACTTCGCTAATCATAATAATGTTGGTCTCACCTTCGTCCGGGGACTCGAACGAGGTATTTTGTGCTTGCCCTATTGAGAGTCTCTTCCATTCTCTCTTCACCAGACAAATAGACAAATAGGCAATCCGATAGATAGATTATGGCTTCCTCACTATCAGCAAGCTCCACAGGCGATGAACTGCTTCCGACTTCTTCATTCGGTTTGTAGCCATACCGTATAGAGTGAAAAATTCCTTTTAATAGGAGTAGCTATATTCAAGCAAGCATTCCAGCGAAACGATCCTTTGACAATGGGCTCTGCCTAACACTGGGACTGACTTTATACAGAGAGAGGAAAATCAGCAAAAAAAGCTCTTTTTGAATCGGATATTGGATAGGCTAAGCTAGGTGTAGCCCGCTCTCTATACGGTTTTTCTTGAACTTGTCAAGCCCGGGTGCCTATGAGATTATTAAGGCAGGGTGCTATTGTACCAGTGGTGGAGTGGCTTGAATCAAATCGTTTGTCTAGAGAGGTGTAGCGATAACCAAAGTGGACTGTACTAGAAAGTAAAGATGATGTATATGCAACTAGCCTTAGAGTAGTGTATCGAACTAAAGGACATGAGCGACCCATAATCATTGACGAAGAGGAAGGCCTGAAAAGGGATCAAACATATTCAGGAGGAGCTTTCACAAAGGCCAATAGCCGATAGCTGATGTCACTAGCCTTAACTTCTTTATCTACTTGAAAGCTAATGGGAGTACGACTTTCTTCAAGGAAATGTCCCATATGATATTATATTAGTAAAGAGCCCTTGATCCTAGATAAGTAAGCAGATATGCCTATGGCTGGAAAGATAGCGAGCGCTATTCTCAACTTAGTCTCTCAGAGGCCAGCTCGTTGTAACCCTAAAACACGGCGTTAGCGGGGTTGGGCTCCCCCTGCAGAAATACAACAAACATGGGACAGCCGGGAACGATGACCCTTCTCAAGCCTGAGGCCTAAGTTGGACTTTCTCTTTTTTCTACTTGCCACTCCGAAGTTTAGAATTTAGTTTCGAACCGATGGGATTTTTCGAATGGTAATGAAGCTTGCCATTCTGTTTATTTGGCCGAATCCGACTCTGGGCCTGCCCTTTTGCTAGCTTTTTCATTATGCTGGTTCAACTACTGCTTATGCTTGAAATATCTAAACACCTGAAATCCACTCTCAATAGATGCTGCCCCTTAAACAGTGTGAAAGGGTGGTAGGTAGAACTAAGGGAATAATCTTTTTTGGTTCGGTAATGGAATCAATAGCTTTCCCGAACAGGGATATAGGAAGAAGCCAATAGCCTACAGGCTTGCCAGCGGACTTGCTTGACCTATTGAAATGCCAGTATAGACTTCTGGCACATGGTCGGCTAGCTAAAGGTCAGCTTCGGTTCTAGGCAAAGATCCGCCAGTAGCAATTCCTATCCCAGTTCCTATTCAACATTCATTCAAAGTATTCTCCCCTTGCCATGCTTCAACCAGCTGCTTTGCGGACTGCTCTTGCTCTTACTGCTCTTTCCTATGCTTCCTGCTTCTGACTAATTGCCTTTCCCTCACCGTCATTGCCTTCCCGCTTGATATCTCGTTTTCCTTATCTCGTGCAATTAAAGGGAACGATACTGGAAAGCCCAAACTGAGCCCGGCGGGGGAATGCTTACCGATACCGAAGCCTTTCCGCTCATCCCTCTTTCCTTTCAAGGAGGGACTTCGCTTCACTCTCCTTGAAGAAAGCAAGTTTGCGGTTACGTAGATGATAACCGGCTTATACAAAGGTTTGTTTGTTGGAATCTTCTTCTGTCAAAATCTTTTGGGAGGCCTTGGTGGTCTCATATTATTTAAAATAGTTTATAAAGATATTCCTACAAGGAAAGGCCTCCTTTCTTTCATCTAAAAGCTGGCTGGTCTCTTTTCATATTCAAAAAAGGAAGGCGCCGCTTTAAAGCAAGTCGCCTAGGTTCTTAAGAAAGATTTTTCGTTTTGTAAAGCGGAATTCTCCTTTGACTCGATCTTTAATTGAAGTATAGCATTATGAAAACTCTTTCAGAAATTCAATAAGTTTCTCAAGGATTTTGAGAAAACCCAACATAAGACTCGAATTTGATTTTTTCTTTTTATATTTCTTTTCTCGTTTTTTTATTGGTTTACATGAGTAAACCATCCATGTCTTTCTTGTTCCATAATCTAGGAGATAATTGAAAATGTCCCCTTTGTTATTACTTATTTCTTTATGTCAAAGACCAGAAGCTGGAAACATCATTTTTTTCATTCTTTTCTTATGAGGTCGTGTACAACAACCTTAACCGCACAAGCCTGGGCTGGGCCTACCTCCATCCCTAGAGGAGCCGTATGAGGCGGAAGCTCCACGCACGGTATTGAAGCCGAGCCTTTCCAGCAATGGGGCCTAGGGACCGATATGATGATTGGTTTAGGTAGGGTTGCCGGCCTACTACGGGCACCTGTAGGGATTAGTGTGTGAGACCGCGATCCACAAACTGACGCATGGGACTCACCCTTTACTTGGGAATAGAGAAGGGAAATATAGCATGTCACAAGAGCGAGGCGAGGGTTGGAACCCTACTGCGAGGGGGACGCCTCGCGAGCCGGGATTTTAGAGATGAGGCCTTTTGGCGAAGCCAAGTCAATTTCGGGCCACCAAACACTGCAACTGATGAGAAGGCCCTATAGAGTAAAGGGAAGCATGTACGTTGTCACACTCCCTACCTTCCAAATGTGCCTG
This sequence comes from Nicotiana paniculata, assembly GCA_005239505.1. Lineage (NCBI taxonomy): Eukaryota > Viridiplantae > Streptophyta > Magnoliopsida > Solanales > Solanaceae > Nicotiana > Nicotiana paniculata. Next base: position 15,934 of record ML353155.1, read on the forward strand.
AAGACGGGCCAGACGCAGCAGAGCGATGACCGAGGAGCAAGTTCCCCACTGGAAGGGGGACAGGAGACGGCCATCTCAAGGCACATCACGACCTACAGGCAACACAGGCGAGACCTGGGAAGGCAACCCGATTGGGTGTCAGAGGATCCATAGTACCTGCAGCCTCCCGGACTTTATATTCATCATTTTTGAAAGCGAGGGGAAGGGATCTCTTTTCTGCAACGAAAGTAGCAAGCCACTCTACTATTGGTACAGAGGCCAGATAGAAGGTTGCTCATCCAGCCCAGCGGATCCATTGTTTATGCGGCAGTGCAATGCAGCTAAAAAAGGGAAGCCCCTTTTTATTAGTAAGGTATAGGTTGGTTGGGTAAAACTCCAAAACTAGGGTTCCAAAAATCTTACCTTATATTATAGAAAAGTTTGAGAAAGGGGCACCCCTACTATACCCCTAAACTACAAGCTAGCGCGCAACGGCTGAAAAGCCGTTGTTGCTTGCTGCTTGAAGGCTCGAAAATATCTCTTTCGCCTCTCCTCCCTGTCTCAATTCTGATTGATTAGCTTCTTCCTTCGTGCAAGCTATGGTCTAACGACCCCCTTGTTGTGTTGCATTTTGTGATCTTCCACCTCAGTCTGCGTTTTTCGGATAGCCGGGACCCGATGTTAATTTTCGATTTAAATGTCAGCGTAAGGTTTGGGGCGGCCCATCTGATTAGTTCAGCTATCACTGCTGGAAACCCCAGCGGTTGTTCGACTGCGTACTCCTCGTCTACCTATCTCACACTCCCAAAAACAATTTTTCTTTCTTCTTTCATTTGCCTTTCCTGCATCTTTCTTTCTATCCATAGGTCGGCTTCGCGCAGATAGATCTTTGCCAGGGAGATTGGTGCCCCTTGAGGTATGACCTTCCGGTGGGTTGTTCCTTTATCTGTATTTTCCATCTAGTGCCCGCAGTGCATCAGAAAATCTTCGTCTTCGATCTCTCTTCGCAACACATTTTAAGGGCTAAGACTTTCTCTCGACATCTTTCTTTTATTTAAGTCATTGACCTCATATATATAAGCAGGGGGGTCTACGTTCACTATTAAGCCTACGCCCGTCCATTCCTTTCAAGCTTTGTCCTTCCCTTAGACTCGTTTCCTTGTTCGACTGAACTCGTTGGTTCCGCGCTCTATTCGGTCGTAACCCGGTTCGAGAACCTTCTCTCATAGATTCCCTTCACCAAGTCATTGCCAGCAATCAGCTTTTATCCCTTGGTGTCAAAGGGCGAGTTCCTTTCTTGTCTTGCCCAAAAACTTTCTTTATTATCATTGGAGAAAGACTCTCCCGCGGCAAGGTTTTACACATAGGGCCAGCTGCTTTCTTTATCTCGCTTGCCCTTAGTCCGTCTAGCGCCTTTCTCTTTTTCCTTCTCTCTTCCAGTTCTCCACCTCTACTTTATTTGACAGGGGTGGAAAATACCACTCTATCAATAACAAGAAAAAGTAGCAATTTTGTTTCAAATGGTTTGAGCTTGGAAGCACCCTGCTATCTATCGATAGGCGAGAACAGACTGCTATTGACTGCTTCGCCTATCTATACTATTATGGCCGGCTTAGAGACATCAGAGGAAGACCATCATCTCTATCCGGGTACGATCATAGCTGCATTCATTCGTTGAACCTTGGGGATCACCATTAGCATTAAGGTCAATCACCACACTACCTCTATCATACATACGATATTACACAAAGCGAGAGTGCATGGTCAACACACACCTATAACAGTTAGCAGTACTGAACGTCATCGGTCCGAGGAAAGAAAAGGACCGCCTTTGAAAAAAAAAAGGAACTCGCTAGGCCTTCAGAACAAAGGCGATTCTGTTCATGCTTCAGACGATCTGGCTAATTCTATATACAACTATCTAATTTTCTTCTATTATATATAAAGGCGTAAGGGCGAAGGCCTATTTAGCGCCTTGGAAAAGGTAACCGGTTAGGTTGACTTTGGAAAGGCTACTAAGGACCGGGTGAAGAATGAAAAACGTCCGCTAAAGCCCACGGGATAAGGTTTGCATATGCGATCATGAATCAAACCAGATCGAAACATTCAGTTGTCGACGGACAAAGCCGAAACGTCGACCGCAAACGAAGGATGGCCAGGCCCCGGTTCCCAGGGTTAGGGTATTCCCTATTATGAGCCTACTCAGATCAGAACTAAACTAGTTGATTCTCTTTGGCCGGCCGGCTTGTTGCAACCTTCGCATTTCCTTCTGAGATCCTAAGTCTCCATGTGGGCCCTTTTGGCCACCCACGACCTTGGCTTTTTAGAGAATCTCGCTCCTGTGTCGTAGGACTTTCCGCTCGGCAGTCCACCGGTTGGGTTTGTTTCTCCTTCCAGTTTCGAGTGTCTTCTTGGATAGTTATAGCGGCCCATAGGCGCGAGATGTACCTTGTGGAGGGGGGGGGGCGGTCCCCTGGACATAGTCCTTTCAGGCAGTGGCCGTTTAGTCCATGGTCCATTAGATGGTCGGTGCAAGGCCAGAAATTGGAACATATTGATTCCGCTCGTTCCCGTCCTTCGCTTCAGGGCCTGTCCCTCGGTGTGGTCAGTACTTCATACTGTCGGGAAGCGAAACTTACACTAGTTCACTAATTATGACGGTTCACCAGGGCCTCTTTCCTCCTCCCTTTTATGCTCACTCGTTGGGGTCGGGACCCCCACAAAGGGGGAGGGAGTCGATTGAACATCTCAGCCATTGGCGGGAATTTCGCCCGCATCCGATCCCCAATTCTTGTTCACCCCGGATGATCGTGTTGGGTGAATTGTGACCTCGTACGATCGTGTCGGGTGAGCAACAGCCGCTTCGTCACAGTACTTACTTATGGGCTAACAGGTCACACTTTGGCCAAGTATCCTACAAAGAGACTCCCGAGAGCCAGAAGTATTAAAGGAATGGCCATAGGAATGGGCGCATCATGACATCGTAAGATGTCTCGCCCGAATGAATTAGTTGGTACTAGAAATGTTGGGTGAATTGTGACCTCGTACGATTGTGTCGGGTGAGCAACAGCCGCTTCATCACAGTACTTACTTATGGGCTAACAGGTCACACTTTGGCCAAGTATCCTACAAAGAGACTCC
>MDKI01265870.1:0-59592 GCA_005239505.1 Nicotiana paniculata
TCAGAATAGAAGAAGATATCATTGCTCGTTCGAGAGATGAAGATAATTCCAGATCCAGACGTCTTGAATCAGATAGAAGATCAGGTAAAAATAGGTACGATCCTTACTTAAGACCCTCGGGATACGATATCCGCCCTAGGTTTGAAAACACTAGGTCAGACTATAGACCACAAGGAAGAGACATAATCTCATACTCGTCTAGATCCAGAAAAGATCGAGATGAACGACCTAGAGGTAGTACTCAAACTGGGGATCATACCTTTAATGTAAGTACTACTGAACTTGTCTCAATATTGAGGAACATAAGAGACAAGGTTAAGTGGCCCAAAGAGAAGCGGTCAAATCCAAGCAGAAGAAACCAAGATCACTGGTGTGAATTTCACAACGATCATGGGCACAAAACTGCGGATTGCAAGTTTTTACTAGGTGAAGTAGAAAATTTATTAAAACAAGGCTATTTAACAGAATTGTTTAGTGATAAAGGTAAACAGGTATATATGAGGAACAAGCAGGAGCCCCCAAAGCCTCCTTCTCCAAAACGAATCGTCAACGTGATACACGGGGGTGAAGAAGTAAACAGAGTGATTTGCAAAACAACCACAAAGTTCACAATTACACATGGGAAACAGGATCGTGAAAATATGGAAGAAGACGATATAACCTTCGATGATTGCAGATATCAGCGGATTAATGCTTCCGCACAACGATGCTCTGGTAATATCTTTACTTATTCATGATACTAACGTAAAAAGAGTGTTGATTGTCCAGGCAGTTTAGTCAATATCATTTTGCTAAGAGTCGTGGAAGAAATGCTACTGGGGAAACAAGTAATCCCAAAAGCGCGAGCCATATCAAGGTTTTATAACTCTACGGTTATAGCAAAAGGAGAAATTGAGCTTAGCACTTTTGCTGAGGGGGTGATCAAAAGTGCCAGGTTCCAAGTCATCGATACTAACATAGCTTATAAAGTGATCATTGGAAGGCCATGGATCCACGACATGAAAGCGATACCCTCCATGTTGCATCAGGTAATTAAATTTCCCTCTGAATGGGGGATTCAACAAATCAAAAGAGATCAGCAGACCGCAAGAAATATAAACTCTATGGTACACTACAACAAGAAAATAGAGGTGGAAGAATTACGAGATAAGGGAATCTCCCAAGCAGGTAACACAACCCAAACAAGCATGGAAGAAATTACTACCCTAATAGATACAGAAGTTATTATTGCTGAAACAGGTACGCAAGAAAATACTTACGAGAAGGGGAGTCAAGTTACCACGGAAGTTGTACTATACCAAACAGATGCAGATTCCAGACCGGACGTCATTCGTGAAACTAAGGAAGATGAGCACATCAAAACAACTATGGAGGAGCTCAAAGCTGTTTCGTTATCTGAACAAAAGCCTGGGCAGAAAGTGTATATAGGCACGAGTCTAGGTCCCACTTGAAGAGGTAAGTTAATTGATTATTTAAAGGCTAATACAGACTGCTTTGCGTGGTCCCACTCAGATATGACAGGCATCCCACCAGAAGTGATGACTCATTAACTAAATGAAGATCTATCCTTCGTACATGTTAAGCAGAAGAAAAGAAAGCAAGGACCATTCAAGAACCAAGTGATCGACGAAGAGGTATAGAAACTCTTGAAGATTTGTTCGATACGAGAGGTAACGTACCCTAACTGGTTAGAAAACACCGTGGTAGTACCTAAAAAGAATGGAAAGTGGTGAGTATGCGTGGATTATAATGACTTAAATAAAGCATGCCCCAAAGATTCGTTCCCATTGCCACATATAGATCAAATGATTGATGCCACAACAAGTCATGAATTATTAAGCTTCTTAGATGAATATTCTGGTTATAATCAGATTAAAATGAATCCCTCAGATGACGAAAAAACTTCCTTCATTACAAACAGGGGGACTTACTGTTATATAGTTATGCCTTTTGGCTTAAAAAGCGCTGGAGCCACCTATCAAAGGTTAGTGACTAAAATGTTCCAAGAACATCTTGGAAAGACAATGAAAGTCTGTATTGATGATATGTTGGTAAAATCAACATAAGCACAAGACCATTTCTAGCATCTCTCTACTGCATTTGATATTCACAGGTATAATATGAAGTTAAATCCAGAGAAATGCGCTTTTGGAGTGCAATCAGGTAAATTTTTGGGCTCCTTGTGTCAAACAGAGGAATAGAGGTAAATCCCGCTCAAATTAAAGTTATAGAATAAATACCTGATATTTTAACAAATAAAAAGGAAGTTCAAAGACTGACAGGGAGAATGGCAGCTTTGGGTAGGTTTATTTCTAAATCCTCCAAAAAACGTTTTAAATTCTTCTCAGTTCTCGAAAAGCAGAATCAGTTCGAATGGACTGAAGAATGTCAGCAAGCCCTCAAGAACCTGAAGATTTATCTATCGAAACCACCACTGATTTCAAAGAGAAAAGAAGGGGAAAGATTGTACATCTACCTGGCTATCTCAGAAATTGCTGTAAGTGCAGTATTGGTAAGAGAAGAAAAAGGTAAACAATCACCTGTTTATTATGTAAGTAAAACTTTGCTGGATGTTGAGACTAGATATCCACATCTGGAAAAGTTAGCCTTAACTTTAATAATGGCATCTAGAAACTTACGACCCTATTTTCAATGCCACCCAATCACCGTTGTGACCTCATATCCTTTAAGAATATTCTGCATAAACAGGAATTGTCAGGAAGATTAGCCAAGTGGACCATAGAATTAAGTGAGCATGGAAATAATCTATCAGCCTAGGACTGCAATTAAGTCTCAAATACTAGCTGATTTTGTTGCTGACTTTAGTAATAGCATTGTATCTGAAGTAGAAAAAGAGTTACAACTCTTTAACGGTGTTAATCCAGGCCTATGGACCTTGTTCACCGATGGTTCTTCAAATATAAAAGGCGCCGGCTTAGGCATAGTCTTGATATCACCCACGGGTGAAAAGACACCGCAAGCTATCAAGTGTTATCCTATAACTAACAATGAAGCAGAGTACGAAGCTTTTATTGCAGGGCTTGAACTCGCAGGGGAGCTCTCAATCGAGCAAATTGTGATCAACAGCGACTCCCAACTAGTAGTAAATCAGATACAGGGGACTTACATCACTCGAGAGACTAGAATGAAATAGTATCTTGAAAAAGCACGAGAGCTCGTGAGACAATTCAAAACATGGAAGGTAATGCAAATACCTAGAGAGGAAAATGCAGAAGCAGATGCACTAGTTAACCTCGCAGCAGTCACGGAAGTAACGAACAAAGTCAATACAATTGTTGTTCAAATATTTCATTCAATAATAGACCAGGACAGGAATGAGGTAACTTTCAACAACCTAACCTGGGACTGGAGAAACGAAATTCTTAATTTTTTGCAGAATGGCACCGTACCTGAAGACAGGAAAGCAGCTCAAGCACTTCACCGCAAAGCTGCACGGTACTACCTTATTTGCAACTCACTTTATCGCAAGATGTTCGGAGGACCCCTAGGTAAATGCCTCAGACCTAACCAAACGGAATTTGTGATGAAAGAAGTCCACAAAGGACACTGTGGAAATCACTCAGGGGCGAGATCCTTAGTGAAAACACTAATTAGAGCCGAATATTATTGGCCTAAGATGGAAGAAGAAGCCGAGAATTTCCTATCCAAATGTGACAGATGCCAAAGGTTTTCCAATAACATGCATCGACCGGCGGAATTATTACATCCAATAATATCCCTATGACCTTTCATGAAATGGGGTATGGACATAGTGGGACCTCATCCCACAGCTAAAGGACAGGTACGGTTTTTACTCGTACTAACTGACTATTTTACAAAATGGGTAGAGGAAGAAGCGTTCAAACAAGTGCGAGAAAAGGAAGTTAAGAGCTTCTTATGGCGAAACATAATATGCCGCTTTGGAATTCCAAAGGAAATCGTGTGTGATAATGTCCCACAATTCATAGTCTCGCAAATCACAGAATTCTTCAGAATTTGGTAAATCTAGCGGATCACTTCAACACCGTACCACCCTGTGGCTAATGGTCAAGAAGATTCAACGAATAAGGTCATCATCAACAATCTAAAGAAGCGGCTGGATAAAGCCAAAGGAAATTGGCCTGAAGAGTTACCAGCGGTACTATGGGCATACAGAACAACTTCGAAGATAGCCGCGGGAGAAACTCCGTTTGCACTTGTTTATGGCTCAGAAGCCTTAATACCCGTGGAGATTGGCGAACCAAGCATAAGGTTCTCAACATCCGTGGAAGGTGAAAATGACGACGAATTAAGGACCAACCTGGACCTGCTCGAACCACGGAGAGAAGCAACATTGATACGGATGGCAGCTCAAAAGCAAATCATAGAGCGTTACTACAACCGTGAAGCTCATCTCAGATACCTTAAGATTGGGGACTTCGTCCTCAAAAAAATCTTTCAATCAACGAAAGAAGCAGGTGCAGGAAAGCTAAATCCAAGCTGGGAAGGGCCTTACAAAATCCAAGGCATAGTTGAGAAAGGCGCCTATGAGTTGGAAGCTATGGACGGCAGAGTTCTACCAACAAGCTGGAACGCCATCCATCTAAAGAAGTATTAATTCTAAAAGAAAAGAATACCCACCGTCAGGTATCACACGTTCGATTTTATTTTGAACATTTAAAATTTTTACTAACTTTTTTAGATGATAGGCACAAAACTAACCCCCGGGTCATCCAAAACCCGCTCCGAACGTACGCCCAAGTATGAAATCATATTACGAACCTGCTGGAACATTTAAATCCTGATTCTGAGGTTGTTTACTAAAAAATCCAATAAATTTTCACTAACCCCAATATTTTCAGAAAATTTCGCCAGAGTGTCCTTTGTAATTAGGCCTATCTACCTGACAGAGAGCCCCCCAAACACATTTTCAAGCATCACCAGATGATGATATTAGACCTAAAAAGAGCGAGGAAATAACACAATTCTCGGTCTAGGGTTACACTTTCTGATGGACGTTTTAAAAGGGTTAAGCAGTCATCATCTAAAAAACTATATACCTTCGAGTCCGGAATGTTTTTCCTTTTCAGGAAAAGGACCACAAGGAAGGAATAATCAAGTGCTCGAGATTTCATTCTTCAAAGCTCAAACACTTGGGGGACTATACAGTATGGAAGGCTAAGACGAAGGAAAGAAGACTATCAAAAAGTCAAAAGCTCGAGCCTGAAGACCCATTTACCCAACGAGACAAGTGACACGAGCAGAATCGAAAGAAATCAAAAGAGCCATCCAAATACAAAGCCTAATGCAAAAAGCAAAAACCTTCGAACATATTCAGGTTGAAAGGCAAAATATTAGTCACGAGAAATAAATGTACATCTTTATACTTATTCAAAGTTGTTGTAACAAAAACAGTTAGGGGTAAAAGATCATCATCAATGTACTCATTCAAAAAACTCTTCTCGAATAAAACAGTTATGGATGAAAGATCTAAATCCTTGTATTTGTTCAAGAAAATATTATCAAATAAAAATAGTTACGAATAAGAAAACATTTCCCTCGTACTTAATAGAAAGCTGTTTCCAAAACAATTGCGGGTAAAAACCCCAATCTTTATAAAAACTGTTACTAGTAAAAAACAGTTGTTTCCTTGTATTAATATCGAAAAACTGTTACCTATGAAAAACAGTTACGAAATACAAGAGTATATCAAATCTGTTAAACAAAAACAGTTGCAAACATGAGTTTTAGACGATAACCAAACACATGTAAAATGTCATGGAAGTTCAAACAAAAAACTTTCCTTGGAAACATTCTTAAACATGTGTAAAATTCCTATCACTCTATTGCATTATCATGAAGTTGAGACGTCTTCTTCATGTCGATTATAAAGGGCCCTCTTCCATAAACTATGCCTATTACAAAAAGGCACACATTTAATATGACACCGTGCCTATTACAAAAAAGGTACGAGTAGTCTAAAGCGTTCCCCATGAAAAACTCGAAGGTAAAACTAAAACCTCGAAAAATGAAGCATGCAAAAGACTTAAAGAGTGAAACAGAAACTCAACAAAAGTCGAACTAATATTTATATATTAAAAGGACTAAAACTAAGTATTAACTTATACTTAGCCATATAAAATTTTTATATACATTGTGGTGCCCCTAAGTTGTCATTTGGGGACTTAAAGGAAATCCTAATTTACCCCCGATGGGACTGGGGGTAACCACCAATTGATACAAAGAAAAAAAAGGGGATAAATCAACTAAATCTTTTCAAGAGAGGGGTTGACTTCAGTGGCAGAAGGAGCGGGAGCAACTGGGGATGAAGAGGCATGAGCGGATGGAATCTCACCATCAGGTGAAGAGAGGTTATGACCTTGTTGAGCCTTCTCCATGGCTTCCTTAGTTTTGGCTATTTCAGCACTAGGGTCAAAACCCTCTTGATTCATTTCCGTCAATGTGTCAAGGCGAGAATTCATATACGCCCATCTCACATCGACAACAACCACCTCTTCCAAATCTTCATAATCCTTTGACCATACTTGAAGCTCAGATCTCAATCCGTCCTTCTCCGCTTCCACAACTTCATGAGCGGCCCTTAATGGAACAATCGACTCCTCTAAAGTTTGAGCTTTATCTAAAGCCCTACGAAGGTCTTCTTGAGTACAAGTGAGTTATTTCACGAGCTCGCCTGAGTATTCCTCCTTCTGCCCCAACAATTTCTTCAAGTCTCTAATCTCCTCTGAGGAACGGGACAGCTGCTCCACAAACGAAGACTCCAGAACACTCTTATCTTTATTAGCCTGACTGCAAGAAGCCCTCTCCACTGCCAATTCTGCTGCCATGAGTCTCATCTGCCGCTTCAAGGTACTCCTTTCCTCTTCTAAAGCATCCATGTAAATCCTTAGGCTATCATATTGTGCTCTCCAATTATCAACATCGGCATGCAACTCTCTTGTCTCTTGGTCTGTGTTTGAAATCCTATTTATAAGCTCCATGCCTATAAGGTTAATCTACAAGAAATAAACCAGTCAGATATGGTAAATTTCATATACAAGAGTGAAAGAGAATAACTTGCATCATACCTTCAAAGAAGTATGCACGACCTCATTGGCCTATGTAAGAGCACCGTGGCTGGCTAGCTTTGCTTTCTTAGAGGGACCTATCAAAGACTTGAGCCACACTTCGGGCTCACCTGTTTTATTGAAAAGATTCCCCTCAGCTGGAACCTCTATTACCACCTGCCGCATCTGTCTGCTGGAAGACCCTACTTCCCTAACGGAAGGCATGGAAGCAGGCAGAGATGGAACAGTAACATGCACGGAAGGTTGAGGAGCTGGAGAAGCCACGGGCAAAGCAGCAGGCACATAGAGTTGAAGAGTTTAAGAAGTTACGGTCAAAGCAACAACAGAAGTTGAAATAGCCAAAGGAACAAACGAAATAGCTTCTCTCAAAGAAGCAGGAAAGACAGCAGCCAAAGGGACGTCGTCAGGAGCAAGATCAACACCCTCATGAATAGGGGAATGTGAAACATCATCAAGGACAAGGGGCTAAATCACAGACACAGAAGGCAAGGTTAAGGCTGTAAGCTCATCATCTAAAATCATTTGCTTTCTCCGTGGCCTGTGCACTAAAGCACCCTCTTCTTCTTCTTTTACGGAATGAGACTCACTAATCTTCCTCTTCGAGGAAGATGAACCAACAATAATTTCTGGGCCTGAGCCAGGGATATCTTCGGGATAGATGAAGCAGACACCCCACGAGTGGAGAACCCTATTAAATAGGAAAAAAAAGTTAAACGACAAAAAAAAGAGACTCGAGTAAGGAAAGAAGCAGGAACAAGAGCTTCACTTACCGTGGGTTTTACTTGCCAACCATACCTCCCAGCAAGGGAAGGGAATATTTGCTTCACCCAATAAACCAACAGTGGGTACAACAACATACCGGAGGTACCAACCCCTATCCTTATCATCTCCAGGGGTTACCAGTACTCTTTTGCTTCTAATAGTCAGAGTAAAAACCCATTCACGAAATAAGGTAGGAGAGTAGAGGTGAATAAGGTGATTGAAGGTAAAAGGAACTGAGGCTAAATAAGCCAAACTCCTAAAGACATGCGACAACTCGCAACACAAGCGGGCCAACTTGTCCTAAGCATATATTGAAAAAACGGCAAAATTCAATTTTAACTGGGTCAATGGGGGTTCTAAACCCTAAAGTGAAAGGATACGTATAAACAAAATAATATCCCGTCTTGTAAGACGTTATTCTTTGATTACTATTCGGAATATAGACAGGAAAGTCAGACCTCCAAAAGCACTCCCTAAGAACAAGGGAAATCTGACTCTCAGTTATAAGGGTTGGATATATTTCAACACTATTAAGAGAAGAAGATTGATCTACAAGAACTTGACTATCCCTAGCAAAAATAAACTCAGCAGGAACAATTTCATCGACTCCGGGTTCACGAAGTCGTTCGCCTCTACCTCTAGACAAAGACCGAGAAACCCTAAATCTCAGAGAAACTGGAGATCTAGTGGAAGAAGGAGGAACTATATGAGAAGAATAGGGGCCCCTCGAAGGATTGGATCCTAGACTTCTAAGTCTACCACCTCTCCGACTACTAGTCGGAGCAGAAGATGGCGCTAAACTTTCAATATCTGTTACTCTTTGAGGTTGGCTTGAAGAAGACATGTTTACAAAGGCGAAGAAGAAAATTCTTTACAAAATATAAAGTTAGAAAAGTGTTTTGTGGAAGCAAAGAAAAGAAAACATGTATTTATACTTGAAGACAACCGTCAAACATGAAGAAAAAGGAAAATAATGATGAAAAGTCATAATTGAAGATGTCACTTCGGGACTGGCACAACCGCAAAAAGACCTAAAAGGTGCCGAGTAAATGCAGAACCAATCAGAAAAGGACACGTGGTATGAGCATTAAATGGAAGTGACAAATGATGCCTATGGTGCAGAGAAGGATACAATGATTCAAGTAAAAGCGGCGGCAAAATATTCCCGCCATAAATGAATATCCACTTACCAAATATTAATCGTTAAATATATGGTAAGTGGGGCGACTATCTATATTGGTAAAAAAGAGTTTCACACGTAAGCCAGCTTTTGACAACTCAGCCAATCACGTGGACACAGGAAAATGTGACAACTGGATGTGATTCTTTGAAGAGGTACGGTACAAAGAGGCACGATTCAGTAAGCCCACGAACTTATCAGCCATGGGAAACTTAACTTGATCAAAACGGGAGAGAGGCACGGTCAGAATGAATTTAGACAAAGCTACGGGCAGATTCAAGGACCCATAATTGATTACTTGAACGTTATATAACCAAACCTCAATTACCGTTATCCTTTGTAACGCCTCATTAATGTCATAATTAGTCATTAATGAGTAACCATATCAAGAGTCGTACGTTATAAGAATCCCCTATATAAGGGAGGGGAATACAGCTTGTAAAGACATCTGATTCTCGAATACAATTAACTTTGATTTTTTATTTCTACAATACTGTCTATTATTCATTTTTCTTCATTACCTTAATTATCAGTAACCCGTATTCATCTTAAAAATAAGCTTTAGTCAAAGAGTCTAATTCTTTGGTTAAACAGCGGTGCTGTCCTTACATACTTGTACAGACAGATGTGCCGGGCTTGCATGGGCACACAGAAAGACGTTTGTGGCTTTATGCCGCTTCTATAGGGGACAACATATTCAAATAATATGTTCATTAGTTACAACTCTACCTAGTTAGAATTAATCTTATACCTTACGTCAACTTTGTATGTTAGGTTTGGGCCAGGGAGTGATTTCTGCAGTTTCAGCCACCTCTACCACAGCTACCTGCTATTGTAGCACCTCCGTTTCTCCCTCTAGCCAGGAGGTGGGTTCTCCGCCGTACACTTGCACGAGAGTATGGTGCCCATCATAATCTCCCCCTCTGCAGGGATGTGTTGGATCTGCTGGAAGGCGCACATGTGAATATCTACCTAAACTTACCTGGTATAGATTAACTTAGTGTTGCGCATACTCACGGTTTGTGTTCTTATTTGATAGTTCCTCTGGACGCCGTACAACGAGGAGTTGATCGGTACCCTTCCAGCTTATTGCTCGCCAGGGCCGACATATTTGGAGGACTTCTGTCCCGCTCATATGCCTCGATATTGTCGAGCATCATGCCTCTAAGCGGGTACTTCGTCAGTTTGGCCTGCCGCAGTCTATACCGAGGCAGCCTGTCTGGAATGCTTTACATTATCAGAGGGATGATCGGTCCAGGGCGGACGACACATTTATGGCATGGCTTAATGCACATATGGGTATTTGGGACAAGCGAGATGAGTTGACCCTACCTACGCAGATACAGGAGGTGCCTATTCAGCATTATATGACATGGTACCGCCTTGTTACCCGACTTTTTATCGGGAACTCCATTCATCCGGCACATGGTCGGTACGTCCCATACGTCGGGAGACACGAGGACCTGGTATGTTTTCTGTTATTATTAATTATATACCTGTAATTTAGTGCCACATATGTAGTTTATATTTTTTACTTTGTGCAGGTGATTGGATTGCATACCGTCTATTAGATAGGACTGCAGATGCAGGGTCATGTCCACGATCCTGTGGCCATGCAGGATTATAGTCGTCAATTCATGGAGGTGGCTGCCCGGACACTACATCGAGCCCGATCGGATCAGCGTTTGGCACACGAGCCTGATTATATGGACCCAGCGCAGTACGAGCGAGGTCGTGGTGTCCCACGAGCTGGTGGTGCCCGACGAGATGGTGGTGCCCGACGAGGTCATGGTGCCGTACAACGTGGTTATGGGCGGAGAGGAGGTGGTCCCCAACAAGGGGGAGTTGAGGCTCCTGATGATGATGTTGTTGCTGCAATGGCAGGTGGCATGCATGAGACGGACATGACGTCTTACAGCCTTGGAATGCATCTCACTCCAGTGACATCGCAGGTGACCCCGTCGGGTCAATTATTGATCACGGGCACAGCTATTCCAGGAGTGGATTGGGATAGATACTTCCCAGGCCCGTTTACCATTTATGAGACCGACCCGAGATTTTCATAGTGGGCGCCGACTGAGTTATTGCTCCTCATCACATGTGCAGGTATGAGTTTATTAGTATTGAATTTGAATTTTTTTTAACTTTAACTTTTTATTTTCTTTAGCTTTATTAATTTCGTTTTTACGGCTTCATGGGATGTTGACGTGGCTGCGACATATGATTACCTTCAGGAGCCAGCCGAGATCATGGTAAGACAATTTAAATTGTTGTGAATTGTTATGTACTTTTCTATACTGAGCTTTCTATTCTTATGTAGCCTTCTACTGGACCGACGACCTATTATATCGATCCTGACAACACCACTGATACATGTCATCCGGCGCCGCATCTGGCTATAAGGATACAACTTGATGATGATGATCCCGATAGCGTACCCGAGCGGGATGGGATGCGCCTCATGCCAGCGGCTGCGTTGATACACACCGGATGCGGGACACATTGATTCAGCCTTCCTTCCTTTTTTTTATTTGGTGTAAGTAATATTTTTTTGTACATTAACAACAATATTTATATAATATGCCCATTAATTTTTTAGTTTCCTTTTCGTTAGATAGTGTCATATAACAACACCAGCACTAAAACTTAACTTCCAGTACAATTAAAATAAAGTTCAGTACAACAAACAAGGAAAACATTACTACAACACAAACACAAGCACAAACACAAACATAGCAGGCCAACATAATAAAAATACATGACATGGGAAAAATACACTAAACACATATATGTCAATGTTTAGCCCCAGCTGCCCTTTATTCTCCGCTCCAACCACTTAAATTGTTCTTCCAGTTTTTCTTTTTCTTCTTCTACCTCTTTCAGTTTCGTCTTCACCTCCGCAAGTTCCCGTTTATATTATTTTTTACGTTCCTTTTGGGCTTCACAATTCCATTGGGATCTTATTTTTTCTTCTTCTACCTCCTTCAGTTTCGCCTTCAACTCTGCAATCTCTCTTTTACTTCCTCTTTCATGTTCCAATTGTCTTAAACACAAATTATGAAGATGCTGCAAAGATTCTTTGTAGCATTCCTGATAACATGGTTCATCAACCCATTCCTCAAAATCGCAAATAGGTTCGTTGGGAACCTTGTAAAACTGGTTCACACAGTGCTAGTAGCGGCGTCCAACTTCACCACCGTCCAAACAAGATTGCATCATGCATCTTTTTCCACACTTGCACCTTGGTGTGCGAAGAGGTTGAGACATTTGTGCGTTAAAAAAACCTTACTTTTAATGAAATATTTGTTATTAGTAATTTTTGAGCACACAAAATAACTAGAATGAGCCTGTTATTTATAGGAGAGACAACACACATAACGTAGTGTTTAACCGCGCTAAATACACACATAACGTACTATTTAATCGCGCTATATTTTGCGTGTTAAATATCATGATGTGTACAAGACAAGACAACTATATGTCAGCTGGTCAGCTTTTTCAGTTCGACAAGACAACACACATAACATAGTTTTTAACCGCGCTAAATGCATACATAACGTACTATTTAATCGCGCTATATTTTGCATGTTAAATATCTTGATGTGTACAAGACAAGACAACTTTATGTCAGCTGGTCAACTTTTTCAGTTCGACAAGACAACACACATAGCGTAGTATTTAACCACGCTAAATGCACACATAACGTACTATTTAATTGCGCTATATTTTGCATGTTAAATATCATGATGGGTACAAGACAAGACAACTTTATGTCAGTTGGTCAGCCTTTTCAGTTCGACAAGACAACACATATAACGTAGTATTTAACCGCGCTTAATGTACACATAACGTACTATTTAATCGCGCTATTTTTTGCGTGTTAAATATTATGATGTGTACAAGACAAGACAACTTTATGTCAGCTAGTCAAGTTTTTCAGTTCGACAAGACAACACACATAACGTAGTATTTAACCGCGCTAAATGCACACATAACATACTATTTAATTGTGCTATATTTTGCGTGTTAAATATCATGATATGTACAAGACAAGACAACTTTACGTCAGTTGGTCAGACTTTTCAGTTCGACAAGACAACATACATGACGTAGTATTTAACCGCACTAAATGCACACATAACGTACTATTTAATCGCTCTATATTTTGTGTGTTAAATATCATGATGTGTACAATACAAGACAACTTTATGTTAGCTGGTCAGCCTTTTCAGTTCGACAAGACAACACACATAATTAACATAGTAATTAACTGCGCTAAATATACATATAATTTTATTAAATTATCATTTAAAAAACTAAAATGAAAAAGTTCAAATCATAATTAACAAACATAAATTTATTTCATAAATCTTGCAACATAAACAAAACAACTGATTATTACAACATAAACTCATGGATAGTTAGGCACACTAGAAGAACACCCACCACGAGCTTGATTAGTATTGCCACCCAAACCACTTGAAGGACATTTTCAACGGTCGTGTCCTGTTTATGAGCATATACCACATTTGCGCGCATAAACGGTATCACTAACATCCATTTGGTTCCGTTTACGCGTTCTCTTCTGCACCTGTATTCGACGCAAATAGGACTTGTTGCACACCATTTTAAATGGTTCCGGCGGCCAATAATGCTCAGCACCCACTGGCTGCAACTGCCACTATATGTGTTTAGATACTTGACAACACTATATTGTTGATCAACATAGTTGGTCTCCCCAAAACCAATACGTTGAAAATACTTGATGGCATGTGAGCAAGGCATGTGGTAGATGGACCATTTCCCACAAGATCATAACCTTGATGATTCATTTACAGTATGTACATTATTCCCCCGATTTTGATGGATAGCGGTGCAAACTTCAAAAACATATCTTTCGTTATCATACTGCAAAAATGAATGCCAATGTGCTCGCCGTCTGTATTTCTCAAATCTCTTCATCGGCATTGGAATAAATTCAACACTCCTTTCCATCAATGCCGTTGCAGCTGCAGACTGCTCAACAAACCTCTCCGCCATCTGCTTGAACGACATCCGCACCATGGCTGTGACAGGCAACCCTCTTGCCGACTTCAATAACCCGTTGAAAAAATCTGACACGTTTGTAGTCAGAATTCCCCATTGTCTGCCACCATCCGCATGCAAAGTCCACTTTTCAGGGTGATGTCGCATTAACCAACAATACGTTGCCTCGTCTTCTTGCCTGATAGAATCCATGTGCCTTCGGAATTTATGCTGTTGGTGGTCTGTTGCTGCCATACACATCAAATCATGTAGATCCTTATTGGGATATGCCTTCTGGAAATTGGCCTTAAAGTGCCTCACACAGTAACGGTGGTATGCATAAGGTTCTTGCCATGCATGCAAGTTCTCCACAGAACTTAAGATATCACCGTGCCGATTAGATATTAGACAAATACTGGAACGCTGTTTGACAACGTGCTCTTTAAAGTGGTTCAAAAATAACGTCCACGTCTCTGTTCTTTCATTAGCACAAACAACAAAAGCTATAGGAAATATCTGTCCATTAGCATCTACTTCCACGACTATCAATAGCTTGATATCGTACTTTCCATAGACATGAGTGCCGTCTATGGATATTATGGTCCGGCAATGCGAAAATCCATCAATTGCCGGTTTAAACGCCCAGAACACGTAATTGAATATATATTCTGGTTTTCTCGGACTCCGCTCAAGCTTCCATTCAACAACCGTCCTGGGGTTAAAGTGCTACAGTGCGGCCATGTACTTTGGCAGAGATGTAAATGAATTATCCCAGTTATGTAGACAATTTCAAACGCTCGTTTGCGCCCGAGAAATGCCTTTCTTTTCGTATTGGTATGGCCATATTCCTGGTGGACTGATGTAATGCACTCTTTGATTTTATACCTTATGGACGCTTCGAGGTGCGAAATAAGTACAAGAGAAATCAAGTCAATATCCAAGTTGAAGTGATTCCCGTTGAATGTGTCCATTTCGCATGTGTGGGTGGGAATGTATTTACCCACTTTCCACAGACCTGACTTTTTCTTGGGCGCACACAACATCCAATGACATGGCCAAAACCACCTGCGGCAAACATCCTTGTATACCAACGGTCTTGACTCCCATACCTGCATCTCACGACACTCTTTTACGTTGTGCATTTTACAAGCCCTGCTTACGCGCGTTTTATCAGGAAAAAGCATTCCCTTTGCAAGCACCGTTGGTCTAGACTCATCCCACATTGCTGTCCGAATTTCATCAAAATCCCTTGTGAGAGCTTCCATATCCGGCATGCTTGGCAAGTTATTAATGTAAGGAATATGCATTCTTGGCAAGTTATTAATGTAAGGAATATCTCTTGAATGAAACGACACTTCGGACTCGTACACTCTTCGTCTAGGGAGGGGGGAGGGGTTGGAGCATACTCTCTCTTCAAATCAGGTCCTTCCTCCTCATCCTCCTCATCACCATCCTCACGAGGAAAGGGTGTCTCGTCTTCGAATTCATCGACATTGTTGTCGTAATCACTATTCTCTCCCTCACTCTGTGCATCTGCCAGATCCCGATTTAATACGTCATTTTCGGGCAATTGAGTGAGTACAGGTGGTTCAACTTGCTGGTTTTCACTGCACAATCAACAAAAATATAAGCTATTGAAATTAATAAATACTTTTCATATAGCTACATTACTTCACTTACAAGTCGTAATGTGATGAAATTCCATGATGGACGTTTTCAATTAGGTGATGACTATCGGATGAACCACTTGTAAAATTCATATCCGTCCGGTACCCCCTGTTAAAGATATGAGCGTTTATAAAAATTTAATACACCAAAAATGTACATAATTAACACAAATGAAAATTAAAGTTTACCACTCGTCTTGTGAATTATGGAAAGCAGGATAGAAATTATTTTCCCGCTGCTCATTCGCCGACAGTGATAAGTTTAAATCATGGAAACTCTTTCATCCGGAACCTATCCGACAAAAACTGCTCCAGAATAACCATCCGATGACTGGGGGTTATCCCTACTACGCGCAACCTCATTTTTGGGAACGTCTTCGACCTTGACGTACATATCCAACATTGTGATTACAAGAAATTCCCGGCATTCATCCGGAGCCCTCAGAAAATCACTCAAAGTTTCATCATCGTCGATGTTAAACTCTGAGTAAAAAGCAACCCTGCGGAGTGACGGAATACAGATATCTTCCGGTTACTTTAAGAATCACTGAACGTTTCCTCACACTCATTTTTTTGCATAACAACAGTATTAATTTATCGTACTCCATTGTAAGTGGCAATTTAACATGACACTGTGTAGGTAAACTGTAACCCACAGAGTTATTCTCCGTCACAACCTCACCCCCCCAATATAATGAAACTCTTATTCTACGCTCTTTAGACATAATGAAAAAATGCTGGAGAATTTAACAGCAAGAAACGTTTGAACGAGACTTAAAATAATTTTTGAATGATTTTTCTAACAATCTTAACCTCTTTATATAGGAAATGGCTAGCCAGATTTTATTTTATTTTTTATGTATAGCGCTCAAAAACTGGGCGCTATACGCATTTGAATTATTGTGTCCAGAAAAAAAATGGAATTTTAAAAAAAAAGGGTACAACGTCCAGTTTTTGGACGCTATACCTGATAGTGTCAGTTTTTGCAGTATAAAGCCCAAAAACTGGGCGCTATACATTAACGGCAGCTCTGCCGTTAATGTATAACACCCAGTTTTGGACGTTATATATATTTTTGTTCACTTTTTTTTCCACCTATTTAGGTTCTTTATGTAAAAAAGAACCACATTTTGGTTCCGTACTCGTCAAAATTTGGGAAGTGATCTTGACAATCGCCAGAACTTTAAAGAACCAGAAATAAAATTCTATTGATTATCAAGATGTTGTCACAAATCCTGACAATCGCTGAAATTCTTGTGAGCACGCTTTAAATTTGACGCTGGGGCCAGAACTTCTGTTACTAGGATTAAAAAATCATTTGTGTCATTTTATAAAAATACTTAACAAGAAATATTATTTCATCGTCTAATATATATAATTGAGGAGAATAGTTCTAGTAAGTCATGATCATAGACCAATTTGTCGGAAAGAGTTAAATATTCTTTTTTAGCTCAAATTTTTAATGAATCTTTTTTACCGATTTAGGTTCACGGTTTTATCCCTAATAATCGACATAGAAAGAAAAATATAATTTTACCTAATGCAAGGATCACATGAAAATGGAACTAAAATATAATAGTTTGATGCATATAATTTACATAGAGGTCTAGAGATTGGGAGCTGCAACAATAAAAAGACAATTTCAAAATAAGGAGAAACAAGTCCATAGCAACACTTAAAAAAAGAATACAACAATTTGCATTTTCGCTAGTAAATGAGCTATATGATAGACTGAAGCCACATAATTTTCCGTTAATAACAACTAGATAATGTGTATAGTCAAGAAAAATTTAGTAAAGGTAAAAAGAGAAGTGAAAATTTGAGGTTCTTCAAATCACCAATGGATGTAGTTGGATGAATGGGATCCTTAACTAATCATCGGGTGTATGAGGAGAAACCCTTAATGGGGAACGCTTCCTCTTTGTTATTTATCTATGTCAATACCACAAAGAGGGGGAGATAATTTGTGTGGTGATCAATTTTCGCGTGCAGTAGTTATAGAAGGACCCGATTCTTCTATGTGTTCTAACTCCTACAGTTTGCGGAATAATAAATGCGAAATTTAAAGAACACACCAATTTTACGTGGAAAACACCTGGCTCTAAAGGTGAAAAAACCACGACCTACTTCCCAGTAGGATTTTCCCAAACTCTTCACTAAATCAATGAGCGAAACAACATTTACAAAATAAACTCTTTTATAAACCTAAGGATTAACTCTAACCCTTTGTGGCAAACTAGCCTCTAGCTATTTGTGACAAACTTCAAGTTAACTATAACTTGAACACTCAGTACCTGTTACAATTGCTTATAGATAAAGCTGAAAGGTACAATTTGTAATCACTTACTACAAATAAACTAGACTAAAAGACAACATATGAAACTGGTTCTTCTAGCTGGTCCAAGCAGCTTCAGAGTCGCACACTTAAATCTCACACAAACTGCTTGCAAAATTGTCTTGCTGATTTTGCTCTCAATTCTTGTTTTGCTTCTGTTTTTGTGCGTCCCTGTACAATAAGAAAACTGAACAATATATAGGATTTAGTAGACAAAGAGATATACTAGAATTCAGATGCTACTCTTCCTTGGTGGAAGAGTTCTAGTTGATCTCAACTCCCTAAATCCTCCTTTATCCTGATTCTGTTCTTACTGAATAAGGAGTTCATCTCCCGGTCAATTTGCAACCTTTTCGATCAGGAGATATCTCTTTAGATCACTGATTGTGTTTATCTCCTGCTTGTGCACCTCACGTGCCATTTACTTTGCATGTGTCTATGTCTCCAGTGATGGACCTGGTTCAACTTTGAGTTCTTTTGTCAATCTTGAAAACCATTCAGCTTCTTGATCCAACAAATTCCCCATTTTTGATGATGACAAACTCTGTGCTTAGACCTGTAATCACTTTATTCTAACATTGACACTTTTTAGAGCATTAAGCATTTATCATAAAGAACCAGGTTCATTAGGTTATAACTATCACATTTTTTTAATATAGCACATCTTCCCCCTTTTGGCATCATCGAAAAATTGCAAATTGTTAGAATTACCAGATTGATAAGAATTACCCATGGCCACTGGGGCAACTACAAGTGCAAACATATATTAATCATCAATAATGAACCAAGAATGCAAACTATCAAGGAAAGTGAGACAAAACAAATAAGAGAAGAAACAACAAAATCCATTGATAGATGCATAGTTCAACCACCAAACACATAAAGAAATAAAAGCAGTTACAATCATGAGAAAAAAAAAATCCCGAATCAGGGTAATAGAGGGGTAACGACAGGGCACTGGAAACCTAAGGCTGGGAAGGAATGGAGGTTGGGTTCTTTGCTTGGAGGAGGGAGAGCATATTTTGAAGAATCCTTTCATTTCTTATCCTTTTCTTTGGCCAGTTTAGTTTTGAGGAATCTCTCTCAGCCTCAACCTCTGCAAGGCGGGTCTTTAATTGAAGAATTTCAGCATCCTTAACCCCACCTTCTCGTACAAGCGCCCTAACCTTGCGGTTCACATGCGTTTTGCTGGATGAACCAGGTTCATTGTCAGGAACATTCACGATATAATCACATGCCAGAAGCGTGTTCTTCCCAAAATGGTCCTTGACAGTGGCCATTTCTGCCTTCTTCAAGGGAACTTTGAAGTGAGCCAGCACAGTCATCAGGAGGAAACCATATGGGATGACATGGGCCTTGGAACCATTTACCACTCTGTCCAGCAACTGAATAATGAAATAGGGCCAGTTGATTTGCCTTCCACTGTCCAGGCACTCCATGAGGGTTAAATTCATATAGTTTTCTATGTGCCTTCTCTCTTGCTTGGGCAGTACGCATTTGTTGATGAACTCAAACACCACCTTGTGCTAGGGTTTCATCTCGCTTTTGTACACAGCCCTTGGTTCCACTTCTTCAACATTGTCACTGAACCTTCTGGTAATCTGTAGTGCAGAAGGAAGATCATCCAAGCTGGGCCACTTCTGCCTTGTATAATCATCATATCCCTTAGCTAGAATCCCAAGAACTTCACCCAAATCTTTGGAATCAAAGGTTATTTTAGTCTCCTTTACCTGACTGGAGACCCTGCCATCCTTGACCTCAACAATGGCCATGAACTCTACAATCTCACTCCTGGCCAGCCTGCCATCTAACTGATGGACCATGTCCTTCCAGCCCTGCACTTCCAAGGTATCCAATAAGTAAACTATGCCAGACTCCTCCAGATCCTTCAACAATCTCCCCTTCAGAATAGTGCGTTTTCCCAAATTTGGTCAATCCAGACTCCTCAGCTTCTTCACCACTCCAATCTTTCTCTTCATAAATATGAACCTTTTTTTGATTTCAGGGAAGACCTAGTCCTCTTGGAAATAGTTGAGTGTGTAGCAGACGAAGATGCGGACTTCTTGGAAGAAGTCTTGGTTTTCTTGGGTTTGGGTGTCTGAACCTCAACATCTGCCATTTGTTCTTCTCGATGGACCAGGTCTATCTCCTCAACCTTAACAGTCTCTACAGGCTCAAACACCTTTTCTTTCCCTTTTTCAACTCTCTTTCTCATACTCTCATTCAAAGCCTTCTGCAACTCCTCTTCACTCTGCCTAATTGAACTTTGTGTAGTTCATCCTCTAGGAATGGGAGTTTCAGCAGAGGGAGTGGCTTTTCTCTTTTTACTTGCCACTGTAGTTTCAGCCTTTTTAGTCTTGGGTTTCCTCTTCCTTTTGGGTTTATAACTCTCCCCTAACTTTCTCATAAGGTCAGCCAAAGTTTCCTCAATGGATGAACCAGGTTCATCAGTAGAATGTCAAAGATTTTCTAACCCCTCAGCAGCCTCTCCTGAGTTACTTCCCCCTAAGTCTGTGGGACCTTCTTCAACTACCACTGGGACAGTACCACAAATTGCCAATGGTGTACCTTCTACCCTTGTTCCTCTCACAGTGCTTCCACCTCCCTCTCTCACATTTTCTTTCATAATTTATTTTTACCACCTCTTTGTCGCCTATCAGGAACTTCCACATCTACTACAAACCCAATTAGAACAAACCTATTTTCAGAAGTGACTGGTTCAGGCTTAGACCCAATTTTAGGAGTTGATGATACCTGTTCAGAATTGGATGACCCTTCAGTTGCTGACTTGAAGGAATCATTGGAGTTATCATATTCTTGAGCCTGGCTGGCTTGAAGCTTAGCGTTCAATTTTCTAGCTAGAGAGCCAAAAGCCACACTTTTTCTAGCTAGCATTTTGACACGCCTTATCTTGGATTCTAGATTAGGGCTTGGTTGAACAACGAGAGTGATTAGAGGAGACGTGACAAGATTGTTTTGAGGGGTGGTGGGATGGGATTGAGATGGGGTGGAAGAATTTGATTGATATGGGGTGGAACCAGTATCTTCGAGTGTGATACTGTAGTCAGGTGTGGTGGAGGAGGATGAAGCAGGTGGTGGAGTATTAGCCATTGTGATGAATTTTTGTTGAAGAAAGGAAGAAGATTAGGATCAAGATGTTTGAGCAGAAGGTTGAAAGGGTTTCAACGGTTATGTCTTTTAGGAAGAAAGTGAATGAAGAATGAGAAGTGATGATGGGTTTTTAAAGAATTGGGTAATTAATACACAACAGGTATAATTTAGGTCAAGAAGAAATCTATTAGGTTCAGAAGTGTCAGTTGTAAAGTGACGGTTATGACTACCCTATGATCTAGGCCTTTTTAATTTGATTGGAATCTTTTGAACAAGTTCAAATTTAGGATAAGGACTAGAATTTTAAAAGAGCTTGTTATAGATAGAGTCCTGCTCATGATTAACTATTAATATTTTAATATGTGTATAGTGGTGAGCCCATACCTCGTCTGTCATATGAACCAACAGCGATGAACCAGGTTCATCTTGTTAGAATCTCTTGATTAAGCCTCAATTTTCAAAAATAGAAAAACATCATTAGTAATCAGGGAGTCATATTAACACATGGCAAGATAGTATGTTGTTTATAGCATGAAACTGAGCAATGATTATTTTGATTATTTACACAGATTTCAGAATTCCTAGCCATTTTTTTTGTTTGAACTGGTTCAATTAGGTGATCTTAATCATCCCTAACTCTAACTCGTTCCTTTCAAAATGCTCTCTACTTAGTGCTTTAGTAAAGATGTCAGCAATTTGTTTATCAGTAACATAGAATTCAATAGAGATCATTCCCTTCTCATAGTTGTCTCTTAAGAAATGATGTCTAACATCTATGTGCTTTGTTCTTTTATGATGAACGGGGTTCTTTGTCATACTGATAGAACTGGTGTTATCACAGAAGATAGGGATGCATCTAACCTCTATACCAAAATCCATCAATTGTTGTTTAATCCATAATAACTGAGCACAACATGAGGCTGCTGCCACATACTCAGCCTCAGCAGTAGATAGAGCTACCGAATTCTGTTTCTTAGTAGACCAAGACACAAGACATGAGCCCAAAAAGTGTGCCATACCTGAGGTGCTCTTTCTATCTACCAAAAAGCCTGCATAGTCAGCATCAACATATCCCACAAGATCAAAATTACTACCTTTAGGATACCAAAGACAGAGGTTGGTGGTGCCTTTAAGGTATCTATAGATTCTCTTCACTACAGTTAAGTGTGATTCCTTTGGATTAGCATGAAATCTTGCATAAAGCCCTACACTGAAAACAATGTCAGGTCCACTTGCAGTAAGATACAACAATGAACCAATCATTCCTCTTTACAACTTTTGATCGACAGATGAACCAGGTTCATCTGCATCTAATTTTGTGGCTGTTGCAATAGGAGTGTCAATTTCCTTTGAGTCTTCCATTTTAAATCTTTTAAGCAATTCTTTTCACATATTTTTGCTGATGGATCATAGTACCATTTGAATTTTGTTTAATTTTTAAGCCTAAAAAGAAGTTAAGCTCACCCATCATGCTCATTTCAAATTCACTCCCCATTAGTTTAGCAAATTCTTTACTTAGCTTTTCAAAAGTTGTCCCAAAGATTATGTCATCTACATATATCTGCACTACCAAGAGATCTTTACCTTTTTCCTTCAATAATAAGGTGCTATCAATTTTACCTCTCTTGTAGTCATGTTCCAACAGGAATTTTGAAAGACTTTCATACCATGCCCTTGGATCTTGCTTGAGTCCATACAGTGCTTTGTCAAGCTTGTACACATGATCAGGATTCTCCTTGTTTTCAAACCCCGGAGGCTTCTTTACAAACACTTCTTCCTTGAGATAGCCATTCAGGAAGGTACTCTTGACATCCATCTGGTGAAGGGTGAATTCCATGTAAGCAGCAAAGGCTATGAGGAGCCTAATTGCTTCCAACCTTGCCACAGGAGAAAAGGTCTTATCATAGTCTATTCCTTCTTCCTGACTGTATCCTTGAACCACCTCTTGCCTTGTTTCTTGTAACTGTTCCATTTTCATCAAATTTGTTTTTGAATACCCACTTTGTGCCGATCACTGATCTATCAAAGGGTCTAGGTACCAGATGCCAAACTTGACTCCTTTAAAATTGGTTGAGTTCTTCTTTCATTGAATTTACCCAATCTGCATCCTGCAAGGATTCAACAATATTTTTAGGTTCAATAAGGGATAGAAAAGCATCAAACGCACACAGATTTTTCAAAGAGGATCTGGTTCTGATTCTAGATGTTGGATCAGTTATAATGTTCTCAAGGGGGTGTGAGCTTTGATATCTGTGTGGTTTTACAACCAACTGGGTATTGCTTGAAGATCCTACAGTGTCTTGTTGCTGAGGAACAGGATCAGGGACAAGTTCCAATAAGGTTTGGAAATTAGTTTGTTGCTCAGTTCCCCCTGGCATGTTGCCTGGGATGGATGAACCTGTTCTATCACCCGTTCCGTCCTCCAGTGTTGCTCCAGTTTGGTATGAGTTTCTGACCAGCCCAATTTCTTCATCTACTTGTTCCTGTCTCTCAGAGAGAATGTTAGTTTCATCAAAAACAACATGCACACTCTCTTCAACACACATAGTTCTTTTTTTATACACTTTATAAGCCTTAATATGTGAAGAATATCCCAAGAATACTCCCGCATGACTTCTGGGATCAAACTTACCTAGGGAGTCTTTGCCATTGTTATGCACAAAGCACTTACAGCCAAAAGCCCTAAGATGGGATATATTGGGATTTCTTCCTTTAAGTAACTCATAGGGAGTCTTCTCTACAAGTGGTCTAGCCATGCACCTATTTATGATGTAGCATGAAGTGTTTATTGCTTCTGCCCAGAAGCTATGAGGTAGTTTACTTGAAATAAGCATGGTTCTACCCATATATTCAAGGGTTCTGTTCTTTGTTTCAACAACTCCATTTTGTTGTGGAGTTCTAGGGGAATAAAAGTTATGATCTATGCCATGCTCATCATAAAATTCAGCAAATTTGGCATTTTCAAATTCAGTGCCATGATCAGACCTAATTGATGCAAGTTGATTTCCTAATTGTTTATGTATTTTTCTAACAAAGGAAGTAAACATGTCAAATGCTTCATCTTTAGATGTTAGAAACAATGTCCAGGTAAATGTAGAATAGTCATCAACAAGCACCATTACATATCTCTTACCACCTCTGCTTAATGTTCTCATAGGACCACATAGGTCCATATGGACTATTTCCATCGTCCTGGTAGTACTTACCATTTTCTTGCTTTTGAAAGATGATCTTACCTACTTCCCCCTTGCACAAGCCTCACAATCTTTATCTTCCTTGAACTTAATGTTAGGAATTCCTATCCCTAAGTCCTTGGATACTAATTTTTTGAGTTGATTCAGACTAGCATGGCCAAGTCTTTTGTGCGATCACTGTCCAGCACACTTAAACACGTTAGTTCATTTTCTGACAAAGTGGACAGATTTATGATATAGATATTATTCACTCTCTTTCCCTGCAAAACAATCTTGTCAGTGATAATATTAATTACAAAGCATTTTGTAGAAGTGAATGCTACCAAGTTACCTCTGTCACACAGTTGTGTCACACTGATTAGACTATATTTCAAGCCATATATTAGGTAGACATTCTCAATGGAACGAGTGACATCCTTACCTACCTTACCAACCCCAATAATTTCACTTTTTTTCCATTTACAAAGGAGACATTTCCTCCTTTGAGGTCCTCACGTGAAAGGAACTGGTCCTTGTTACCAGTCATGTGTTTTGAGCAACCACTATCCATGTATCATATTTGGCTACCTCCTTTCACTTGATCCTACAAAAGAAAATCAGGGATTAGTCTTAGGAACCCAAACTAGTTTGGGTCCCTTTCTATAAGCAAAAGGATGAATTAAACTCCTTTTATCCCAATTTGGTAACCAATTCTTCCTTCGAACAAAACTTTTATTCTTTCGACTGGCCTGCTTTTTTGCATTGCATTCACTTTTGTATTGACCAGTCTTACCACAGTGGGTGCAGATTTTTTTCTCAGGAAGAGTGAGGTACTTGCTTTTGGGATCCCAGTTAGGCAGTTGACTCCCAAAGCCAAGTCCTGCTCTGTTGCTACTGTGATTTTCCTGTAGCCATGTTAAAGCATCAGAGCATTTATTCCATTTGCATGTTCTGTCCAGTTCATGCTTAACCTTACCAAGTTCCTATTTCAACACTCTTATCTGTTCATCTTTCTTATACAACTCATCCTTTAGTTTGCCTACATTTTCTTCTTATCAGCTGTCTTCTTACTGGTTCCTAGTTTCAGTTTTAAATTTTCAGATTTTAACTCTAGGACATTTGTTTCAAGTGGATGAACCTGGTTCTTCAGAGCAGTGTTTTCACTCACAGATTCACTTACTCTGAGTTCCAGGTTCTTACACTTTGCTTTTAACATTACACACTCCTTAGACAACTGTTCCTTCTCTTTATTTATTTCTTCAGAATCATCAATGAAGTCAAGTAATAATTTAGAGAGTTTTTATTTGGATAGGAACTTAATCTTGTTTTTGAGATGAGATATACTTACCTCTGATTCCTCATCTGATTCACCAATTTCCATGAGTGCTTACTCATCTCCATCTTCTCATCTGATTCTTCATCCGAGCTTTCTCCCCAAGCAGCAACCAAAGCTTTTGTTGATGTTGTGTTTTTCTTGGGATGAACCAGTTCCTTCATTCAAATCTTTCCCTTTTCCATTCAACTTCCCACTGAGGACAGTTCTTGATGTGATGATCATTTTTTCCACATTTGTAGCATCCCTCGTTGGTGGGTTTTTCTGGTGCCTTTGCCTTGTTGTAGTTTTCACCTCTTGAGATGCTCTTTTTCCTAATGAGATAGTTTTTGAATTCCTTGGTGATCATAGCCTTTTCATCTTCCTCCATATCTGTCGCCTCAGTGATTCTCAGTGCCAGAATTCTTTCCTTCTTGGGAGCATCCATTTTCATTGTCTGCCTTCTAAGTTCATAGGCAGTGAGATTTCCAATTAGCTCATCCAATCTGAGGGTTTCCATGTTCTTGGATTCCTGAATAACAGTGATCTTACTCTCCCAAGATATTAGCAGAACCCTTGTCAAAATCTTTTCAACCTTGTCTTCTTCGAGGATAGTCCTTCCAAGAGATTTTAGTTCATTTGTCAGAGTAGTGAACCTAGTGTACATCTCTTGGATGGTCTCTCCTTCCTTCATAGAGAAATTCTCATATTGAGAATATAGTAATGTACCTCTGGATCTTTTCACTTGTGCAGTTCCCTCATGAGCCACTTGCAAAGTGTCCTAAATTTCCTTGGCAGTGGTGCAACTTTGAATTCTGATGTACTCATCTGGACAAGGTCCACACACAAGCTACTTCTTGGCCTTGGCATTCTTTTCCCATTTTCGTAAGTCTTCAGCAGTGCAGTCGGCTCTTGTCTTTGGCACATCTACTCCTTCAACAGTTTTCTTCATGGTGGCCAAAGGACCGTCCGTGACTATGTCCCATAGTTCATAGTCTTCTCCAATTAAGTGATCCTTCATTCTGTTCTTCCACCAGGAGTAGTACTGGCCATTGAAGAGTGGTGGCCTAGCAGTTAATTGTCCTTCCTAGTTCCCAGGTGGTGCACTCATCTTAATCTTTTCCTAAGGTGTTAGCCTCTTCAAGGATAACCCGCTCTGATCCAATTATTATTTATCTATGTCAATATCACACAAGAAGGGAGGGGGTGGGGGGTTTGATTTGTGTGGTGACCAATTTTCGCGTGCAGTAGTTATAGAAGGACCAGGTTCTTCTATGTGTTCCAACTTCTATATTTTGCGGAATAATAAATGCAAAATTTAAAGAACACATCAATTTTACGTGGAAAACACCTGCTCAAAAGGTGAAAAAACCACGACCTACTTCCCAGTAGGATTTTCCCAAACTCTTCACTAAATCAATGAGCCAAACAACATTTACAAAATAAACTCTTTTGTAAGCCTAAGGAATAAATCTAACCCTTTGTGGCAAACTAGCCTCTAGCTATGTGCGACAAACTTCAAGTTAACTATAACTTGAATACTCAGTACCTGTTACAATTGCTTCTAGATAAAGCTGAAAGGTACAATTTGTACTCACTTACTACAAATAAACTAGACTAAAAGACAACAGATGAAACTGGTTCTTCTAGCTGGTCCAAGTAGCTTCAGAGTCGCACACTTAAATCTCACACGAACTACTTGCAAAATTGCCTTGCTGATTTTGCTCTCAATTCTTGTTTTGCTTCTGCTTTTATGCGTCCCTGTACAATAAGAACACTGAACAATATATAGGATTTAGTAGACAAAGAGATATACTAGAATTCAGATGCTACTCTTCCTTGGTGGAAGAGTTCTAGTTGATCTCAACTCCCTAAATCCTCCTTTCTCCTGATTCTGTTCTTACTGAATAAGGAGTCCATCTCCCGGTCAATTTGCAACCTTTTCGATTAGGAGATATCTCTTTAGATCACTGATTGTGTTTATCTCCTTCTTGTGCACCTCACATGCCATTTACTCTGCATGTGTCTATGTCTCCAGTGATGGACCTGGTTCAACTTTGAGTTCCTTTGTCAATCTTCAAAACCATTCAGCTTCTTGATCCAACACTCTTTAGTCGGTCCATGCGATCCTAAATCAGTCAGCAAAGTGGAGCTACAATTTCAAGTTTATAAGTTCGGGATTCTAATTCTTTTAAATTACTGAGTTCTAAATTAATATTTGTACATAATTAGTGACTTTTTAAAATTAAATACAAGGTTTGAACCAAAGCTATTGGATTCGGCCGAACCCGTAAGCGGCACTGTGGCTCTGCTCTTTTCAATCAGACAACTGAATTCTGAATACTAGATGGTTACTATAAAAAATCTTCAAGAAATCCAAATTAATTAACATGATGGGTGAAACTAAGAGTAAACTAACTAAAAGATACCACAAGAGGAGAAAGTATCCAAGAAATATATGTTATGTACCAAAGATCTTCACTACTATTATTATGATTAAACACTTAACTACTGCAACTAGAAGCTTACCACTTTTTTACACAAATTGGATTCTTACACACAACATCTAAGACTACATGAATCTACAAGGATTTCTTATGAAATTGAGTTCCTCCTGTTTCTTGAAGATGAACCACAAGACTTAATTTCTCCTTGAATGATCATTGAAGTTGGACTCTGAGAACTACCAGATGTCTCAGAGCTCCGGTTTTCGACGTTACCAGAGACCTTACCCAACAACAAACAGCTTGTAAATATCCTCCTTGATCTTGAAGGCAGCAATTGTGCACCACAACTTCTATTTTTGCTACCCTTTTTTACAAACTTCATGTTCTTTTGTGGACTTTCATCTCTTACCTTCATTTCACTCGATGGTTTCGATACATTTTGCTTTTGTGGAAAAGTTTTCTTCCAATATTCTTCAGTCTTTCTAGTGGAATCTAAGGCATTACTGTTTCTGTTGTTTAAGTCTTGAACTCCAGCAGCTGCTCTAATTTGCTCAAAGAAGAGGACTTGAACGACAGTTCGGAGAGGCAGCCGTTCATTTTGTGCTGCGTGCATAGATGGATCCATTGTTAATTTCCTCACATCCATTAGGCCGCATAAATGCTTTTTCTCAGCTTTTCTCAAACTTGAGTGCTCCTGCGGTGGAGAGAAGCCATTAGTACATTATAAAACCATAAGCTTCAAAAATAGAAGGATATAATTTTTCCTTGTATGTATACATTGGCAAAGGCCAATACTTCCTTCAATTAGATAGTTGTGTAGGTCCAATATGAGATTGGAACACAGTAATGTGAAGAAGTGTTGTTTCATATTCAAAGTTAAAATTTGAAGTTTATTGGTTCAGGATTCGAAGTGTTCCTTAACCTACTATTGATGAAATAGTAAACGCGGAAAATAAAGAACACAAGTATTTTACGTGGAAAACACCTGGCTTAAAAGGTGAAAAAATCACGACCTACTTTCCAATAGGATTTTCCCAAACTCTCCACTAAATCACTAAGCCAAAAACTGCATTTACAAAAACACTTTTGTAAACCTAGGAATAACTCTAATCCCTTGTAGCAAACAACCTCTAACTGTTGCGACAACTTCAAGTTAACTCTAACTTGAATATTCTGAGTACCTATTACAATTGCTTCTAGGTAAAGCTGAAAGGTACAATATGAAAACACCTACTACAATTGAACTAGAATAAAAGATAGACACTTTGAATTGGTTCTTCTATCTGGTTCATGTAGCTTCATGTTTGCACACTTGAATCACACACGAATTGGTTAAAAAAATGCCTTGCTATTTTGCTCTCAATTCCTGTTTAACTTCTGCATTTGTGCATACCTGTAGAATGAGAACATCCTGCAATATATAGAGTTAGTATATAAAGAAATAACTAGAGTTCTAATTCTACTCTTCTAGTTGATCTCAACTTCTAACTCCTTCCTTATCTTGGATAATGTTCTTTTTGAGTAAGGAGTCATTCTCCTTATCAATTATGCAACATTTTCAATCAGGAGATATCAATTATGCCAAGTTAAGTTTATCTCCTTCACGTACATCTCACATGCTCGAATCTTCCTGTGTCTATGCACACAAGGGATATACCTGGTTCATACCTGAGCTTCTTTTGTCAATCTTCAAAACTAAAATTTACTTGGACCAACAAATTCCCCCTTTTTGATGATGACAAACCCTGTGCTTTTCATAAGCTTATGCCATGTTTCAACCCTGTTTCAACTTAGCCCAATATCAGCAGAATATTAGAACATTTTCACTTATCATCAAGGACCAAGTTCATTAGGTTATAAACATCACTGTTCAAAGTGTAAAGCACAACCTTTTTCCCCCTTTTGGCATCATTGAAAAGTTGTATAAAAAATATGAGATACCCAGATTTTAAAACTTACTCATGGCCACTAAGGCTACTTCAAATGCATTCATGGATTAATCATCATCGATCAAGCTAAGAATTTAAACCATATGTGTATGGCAAAATCAAGAGACTCGATTGAACGGGCTCGATGGCACGCCTCGAAAGCATGCTCGCATCGAAGTAAGTCCGGGCTCGAGGAATGTATGGACCGACGGATCGAGGACAGATTAGGTCGGCACCACGATAATAGAATCCTGAGATATCCGCGCTCAATCATCAATCCCGACGAGAATCTCAAAGCCGGTAGAGCTATTAGCGGTTAATAATACCAAACATGTACTTTACTTCCGAAATTAGAATCATTCCTTATTTAGGATTCCTCTACTATATAAAGAGGAACCCTGTTCATCTGTAAGGTATTCGTTATCATAATTATCATCATATTCAACCTCTTACGCACACTGTTGAATACAAACGCTCTTTTATTTACTTTTAACTCTTCATATTTGAGTTTTTTATATTATCATTGTTGTTATTATTGTTCGTGGAAAACCGTACTTGAGTCTAATCCAGATCGAGGCTAACAACTTGCAATTATACGGGTTCGATCCATATAAATCGTTTAATTCATTTATTTACTTATTACCAATTAACATTAAATTAGATCGCGTATCCTTATAACTACATTAAAAATTTAATTGTTACTCGTATTTCGAGGTAAATAGTTTGGCTCCCACCGTGGGTCTAAGGATAATAGTGAGTTTTCAGTGTTAATTCTGGTGTAACACACTATTTTACACTTGTTTCTTGTCAAGAATTTTGTTTTCAGGACAAATCATGTCAAACTCACAAAACACAGCTACACATGGTGACAACGGCTTGGGACTCCATGGGGAGAATGAGAATGTTTTCGCTCTAGAAGTCGAGGTTCCACAAGCTGGTCTCAAAGGAGTGCCACCCACCAACCCGGTCGATGTCGGTTCACACATTGCTTTGACTGCAGATTTAGGCGGAGACCCCGATGGAAGCGTACACAGAGAGGGTCAGACCGACGATCGAGGTACCTAGGGCAGGATAGATGAAGGTGTTAGTCTCCAACTCATATTTGAAATGTTGCAAGCCCAACAGAATGCTATTTCCCAGTTGCAGAATCAACACAAGGCTCTGAATGGGGTTGAGAAAGAGGCTACTCGCCATACCGAGCCAGTGCCTGAAAGATCAGGTGACAATGCTTCGACGACCGAGCCTGCAATAATGAAAATGCTCGAGGAGCTTACTAAAAGGATAGAGTCGGGGGAAAAGAAGATTGAAGCCAATGGTAAGAAGGTGGAAACCTATAACTCACGAGTTGATCAGATTCTGGGGGCACCACCAATCTTAAAGGGAATGGACTCCAAAAGATTTGTACAAAAACAATTCCCTCCAAGTGCGGCTCCGAAGCCCATACCGAAGAAATTCAGGATGCCCAATATACCAAAATACAACGGGGCTTCGGATCCCAATGAGCACGTTACCTCTTATACACGTGCTATTAAAGGAAATGATTTGGAAGACGATGAAATCGAGTCAGTATTGCTGAAGAAATTCGGGGAGACCCTGTCCAAGGGAGCTATGATTTGGTATCACAACTTGCCACCGAACTCTATCAATCCGTTCACCATGTTGGCAGATTCGTTTGTAAAGGCACACACTGGAGCTATAAAGGTTGCAACGAGAAAGTCAGACCTCTTCAAGGTAAAGCAGAGGGAAAACGAGATGCTACGAGAATTTGTATCTCGATTCCAAATGGAAGGTATGGAGTTTCCACTGATTACCGATGACTGGGCTGTTCAAGCTTTCACACAGGGAATAAACGAGAGGAGTTCGATTGCATCACATCAACTGAAACGAAATTTGATAGAATACCCGACTGTGACTTAGGCAGATGTCCACAACTGGTACCAGTCGAAAATTAGAGTTGAGGATGACCAACTGGAAGCCCCCTCAGGTTCAGTGCACCCGAGACGGTCGGCAGGTAAGAACCAAAGGGACTTTGATAGAGAATCAAGACCAACCAAAGATCGATATCATCCATATGCCGCAGACAGAAGAAACAACCATATGGGACGTAATTCCACTCGCAACGATCAAAGGGGTGACCAAAGACATAACCCTCGAGGACTCATGAGCAAGACTAGATTTGATAAGTACGCGGATCCCATAGAAGCACCTCGATTATCAGAGTACAATTTCAGCGTCGATGCCTTGGGTATCCTATTGGCCATTGGAAGGATTAAAAGCACTAGTTGGCCATGACCGATACAAATCGATCCTTCTTAGAGAAATCATAACTTGATGTGCAAATACCACGGCATACATGGTCATATGACCAAAGACTGGAGACACTTGAGAGAGGAAGTAGCTCGGTTAATCAACAAGGGTCATCTTAGGGAGTTCCTCAGTGACAGAGCCAAAAATCACTTTACGGAGAAAGACGCCAACAAAAAGAATGAGGAAGAAAAACTTTAGCATGTTATCCACATGATCGTCGGTGGAGTCGATGTCCTGCAAGGACCTGTATTCAAACACACCAAAGTATAGATTACAAGGGAAAAATGGAGCTGAGACTACGTGCTCGAAGTCACCCTTACATTCAACGACGAGGAGATAAAAGGCCTTTCCTAACCACACAATGAGGCCCTGGTAATTTCTATCTTGCTAAATAAGATTCAAGTTAAACGTGTTCTTGTGGATCTAGGTAGCTCAACAAACATAATCAAGTCGAGGGTCGTAGAACAGCTCGGCCTACTTGATTAGATTTTACCCGCATCTCGAGTCCTAAATGACTTCAACATGGCTAGCGAAACAACGAAGGGAGAAATAATCCTACCAGTGAACGTAGCCGGGACCATCCAGAACACAAAATTTCACGTCATCGAAGGTGACATGTGGTACAATGCACTGCTCAGGAGGCTTTGGATCCATAACATGAGGGCGCTACCATCGACCCTTCACCAAATGATGAAGTTCCCGACAGTGGATGGGGTGAAAACAGTTTATGGGGAACAACACGCTGCAAAGGAGATGTTTGCAGTCGATGAGGTTACATCGATACCAGCTCGTTTCACATTGGATGAAGACGGAACGTTATACAGAAGGTCGTTCAATGGTCCATTGGCCGTATGTCTAGGGCCGGGGGATACCGATTATGTTTTATGAGAAATCCATGAAGGCACTTGTGGAAATCATTTTGGCGCCGAGTCACTAGTTCGAAAGGTCATCAGAGCAGGATACTATTGGGATAGCATGGAGAAGAACTCTAAGGAGTTTGTTCGAAAATGTGACAAATGTCAAAGGTTCGCACCGATGATTCACCAGCCCGGTGAACAGCTTCACTCGGTCCTATCCCCGTGGCCATTCATGAAATGGGGAATGGATATCGTCGGATCTCTAGCATTAATTCCGGATAAAGCTAGATTCATATTGTTTATTACTGACTATTTCTCTAAATGGGTTGAAGCACAAGTTTTCGAAAAAGTTAGGGAAAAAGAAGTGATCGACTTCATATGGGATCATATTGTGTGTCGATTCGAGATACCTGCTAAGATAGTGTGTGAGAATGGCAAACAGTTCATCAAAAGTAAGGTAACAAAATTCCTCGAAGACCACAAAGAAAGAGGATATTATCGATGCCATATCACCCTAGTGGAAACGAACAGGCCGAGTCAACAAATAACACTATCATCCAAAACTTGAAGAAAATTCTAAACGAAGCCAAAGAGAAATGGAGAGAAAATATAACCAAGGTTCTATGGGCATATAGAACGACATCGAAATCCAGCCCCGGGGTAACCCCATTTTCTTTGGTCTACGGCTCCGAAGCCTTAATACCTGTCAAAGTCGGAGAGCTCAGGACCAGATTTTTACATGCAACGTAAGATTCAAACCACGAGGCAATGAATACCAGCCTCGAATTATTGGATGAGAGACGAGAAGCGGCGCTCGTTCGAATGGCCGCCCAAAAAAAATGAATCGGGAGATACTACACAGAAAACCAATCTTCGGCACTTCAAAGTCGGGGACTTGGCCTTAAGGAAAATCACCACCAATACTCGAGACCCTAATGAAGGAAAACTCGATCCTAACTAGGAAGGACCCTAGAAAATTCTCGGGTCATACAAGCTCGGAACAATGGACGGTGAGCCATTGCCAAATAATTGGAACATATCACTTCTCAAGCGATATTATTGCTAAGGTATGGATCTCTCCTTTTTCATTTACTTAAATATAAGAAACTAACTTATTGCAGGTACCCAGCCCAAGAAATCGAGACCTCAGATTTTAAAGTACGTGTTGCACTCTTTTTCCCTTAGACCAGTTTTTATCCCAAATGGGTTTTTCCGGCGAGGTTTTTAACGAGGCAACAACTATGTGCTACCTGGGATGATTGAACATTATCCAAGGCTTATTTTCAATCAACCTCGAATACTGGGGGGCATCACCCTCGGATGTTATGTAAACGGTGGTCGAATGAATCGTGTCCATATAAAATAGCCGAGCCCCGATAACAAAACATGTACACATGTATGAATAATACAAAGAAGTTTTCTCTTTTTCCCAAACATCTCTTGTTCAAAGTAGAATTTCTATTATACAAGTCGTATACTTATGATCTATTGTGCAAAACTAACACTCGTGAAAAATGGCTTAAGGGCCGAGTGCAAGCGTACCTCGAACACTCAGGGACTACTTACTCGAGCTATCTAAAGTTCGAAGTTATAAGACCTCAAAGAGGCACCCCCCGATATACAGTCCAAGGCCATCACACTCGGGGACTATCATTTCGAACAAGTAAATGTTATCAATAAACAAGTCCAAGACACATACACGAAGACTACGACCATATTAAAGACTATGGCCGTATAAAAAGGCTACGGCCAAAATTACGCGGCTTGGAGATGTCCGAATTCCGCCATAAACTAAAGGCCTTCAAATACTTCAAAAAACTGGTTGAATAAGGCTACCCTCGGCAAAGCAAATGGATTTGATAAAATCAGCCCCCAAATAATTTAAAGGCTTCTATAACATCAGCCTTCAAGATGTTAAATCGTCTTAACGCAAATAGGTTAAGAAAACCTGGGTTCCGATCGTCGAACCTCGAAAAATCCAATGGGTATAAAAAATATATGCTAAGGCATAAGAAATTTTCACTAAGTCTTTTAGCCGAAGAGGGGAAAATTATAGCCGCTTTTAGAGGCCAAACTGGCCCAACTTTAAAGAGCCTAAAGGCAACCCTAATAGAGTGTAAGGGACGATATAAAATAGCCCAAGGGATGATCTCATGATCCAAAAGGCCAATACAATTAAAGATCGAGACCACGCTCTCACTCAATTCAAACCCAAGGGTCGGGTTATTACGAGCTTAAACAAACAATTCGAGCTCGAAATCTTAATAATAGTTGATAAAACCTAAGAGCCTACTCTATCCTTTAAAATTATTCGAGCTTGGCTATTGGAGATAACTCATATGTTAGTTCGAAACAAGTCGTCCCCAAGACAAACTCTCAAATGAACTTCGTGACTCGGAGACTTGCCCCCGAAAAAATAAAAAGCCTAAGGGTTTATTTGGATCGCAAATCGAGCTAAAAAGAATTTCTCAGTGGAGACAATTAAATATACAAGGACATGGAGACATCAAAGGAATATCTTTTATTATACCAAAAATATATGTACAAGGGGGCCAACAAGGGCCTTACAAAAGAAAAGGAAGAAAAAAAAGCTACAACCTAGTCATTAGTGGGGCTAGCCCCCCTCGAAACCGGCTCACTCCTGAGCAACTTAGTTAGAGGCAGAAATATCATGCGCCCAAAGATTGGCAGCTTCGGCATCGGCTCTGTAGGAGGCCACAAGTGCCTCCGATTCAGATTTAGCCTTAGCAAGGACGACTTCAACCTCCTCAGTCCTACGGGCTCGAGCTAGGCTTTCCTCCTTCACACTCTGGAGTTAGCGCTCAACTGAAATTAACTGGGCTAGAAGAGCGTCCTTCTGCGAGGCGAGACCCTCCATATGGTGCCTCCACCGTAGAGTTTCAGCCTCCTTTATCTTAGCCTCTTCTTGAAGCTACAACACCAATTCTCCCTTCTGCTGAAACTGTGAAACCAAATGATTCATCACAAAATTTGAATCGATATTTTACTAAGTTTCAAGAAATTATCTTACCTTCTCGGTGAGCTCGGTGTGGTCTTGACGAGCCCTCGTAAGTTCAGCTCGGATGGATGTAATTTCCTCCTCCTTTCAAGCATAAAGGAGTTTCAGGTTATCCCTCTCCTCTGTGAGCTTTTTGAGCTCGGCCTCACATCGGGTAAGCTCCATCCAAGATTTGAAAGATGCCTCTCGATGAAGCACCAAAGCCTGCCCATGAAGGATGGAGTTAGTCTTGAAAAGACACGAACAAGATGTGTGCGCGAGTGAAAAGGGGAAAAGAATACTTAATCGTTTCAAAAGGCACTGCGCTTCGCTGAAAACAAGTGATGCGTCTAGCTTGGGGTCGTTCTCAAGCCCATCAAAACAATCCCGAAATATGTCGCCCCCTTCATGTCCTAGATCCGCATCTGGAGTTTTCATAGCCTGACCATCTAGGAATTGCCCCTCAAAAAAATGAGGGGCCGAGCGGTGAATCATCTATATTTATTTCCCCTAAACGAATCGATCGGGACACTCTCCCCTCTTCTACGGGCCTCAGAGCCAGACCCTTCAGGAGCATCCGCCGATTATTCGGCGCAACAAGAAAATTCCTTACCGATTGATGGCTCGAGGACTTCACGTACACCTTCATCCGAGATCCCCCCAACTTGAGAACGAATCGGCTCATTCACTGTCGACTCAGCGACCTTGGAAGCTACATTGCTCCCCCCTTGCGGGCTATCAAAATGCAGCCGTCATCGTCATCTTGTGCGTCGGCAGGCAAGACGATGGTATTGACTCTCGATTTTCGGGCCTTGATTTTCTTGGGCTTCGGGGTATCGGAGGGCGAAACCCATCGCCTTTTTATCTTCTTAGGTGGTTGTGGAACTCCCCCTTCACCAGGAAGGGGTGTCCTCATGGCTACGTGCTCTCCAAGACCTACACAAAAAGAATGGATTAAAAATCTGTACCCCTACGGAAAGATGTCAGCTCATAGACAGAGGAACTCACCATGATTCTTAGCTTCTTATCGGACTTTGGCCAAATTTCTCTAGCAACGCTCGGAGTATGAGAAAGTGGAGGCTAATTAGCGGACCCAGTCTTCGAGGTCGGGGATGACACCAGGGAACCAAGCGATAACTGCACCACGAAATGAAATTCAGATCAA
The DNA here is from genome assembly GCA_005239505.1 of Nicotiana paniculata. NCBI lineage: Eukaryota > Viridiplantae > Streptophyta > Magnoliopsida > Solanales > Solanaceae > Nicotiana > Nicotiana paniculata. The sequence continues at coordinate 37,335 of MDKI01265870.1, forward strand.
AAAGGGAAATTTATCAAACAAGAAATAAAACACCGACTGCGAAGATCGGACTTACATTTCATGTTCCATTCCTCGGGGAATGGCATCTTCTCAACAAGAATCAAATCAGAGGTCCTAACTTGGACAAATCGACCCATCCAGCCCCGGTCCTTATCTTTATCTATGCTCGAAAATACTGTTTTAGTAGCCCGGCGTTAGAGCTTTATCAACCACCTCGATAGAGCCGAGGGATATACAGTCTGATTAAATGATCAAGGGTAAAAGGCATTCCCTCGATTTTTCTCGAGAAGAATCTGAGCAGATCACTATGTGCCAAAAAGAGGGATGAACCTGCCCCAAAGTTACTCGATACTGGCAGCAAAAGTCAAGTATAACCAGGTCCACGGGCCCCAATGTGAAAGGGCAAGTGTAAAAACTCAAAAACCCTTTCACGAGAGTGGTGATATCCTCATCCGACGAAGGAGCCACCACTTCGTTGTCATCCCAATTGCAGTCCCTTTTCACTCGTTTGAGATCATCCTCAGATATTGAGCAAATATAATGGTACATGATCTTACACCGGCCGGGAACTAAAGGGGGCCTATCCACCTTAAATTCGGAGGTCAGTTCGCATAGCTTGGGAACACACTCCTATACGCGTGGCTCAACCGACATCCTATCGCCGGCCAACTTCGAGGAGGAGGCTCCTTCCTTCGGCGGCACTACTTTAGAAGTCTTAGCCATGATTGTAAACAAGAGAGGTGGAAAGTAAGAATAAGACTGGCGAAAGAATGAAAGAAAGCAAGAAAAGTTTGAACGACGGAAGATTTGATCAAAGAAAAGGAGGAGTTTGAAGCAAAGTAAAATTTGAAATAAATGAGGAAGTTGGTATTTATAGATTTCAAACAACGGTTCAGCGTCACTAGTGGCCGACCAATGACTGACAAGCATTAATTTTTCTTGGGAATCGAACCGACGAGACATTCTAGTCACATCTACTTATTACATCACGAAGACGATTTCTTGACCAGGGTATCAGGAAATCGGGATTCAAATGGTTTCTTATTCTTTCATTATAAGAAACGCGAGGACTATTTGTGTATGATAAAATCGAGAGACTCAATTATATGGGCTCGAGGGCACTCCTCGAAAGCACGCTCACATCGAAGTAAGTCCGGGATTAAGGAATGTATGGACCAATGGATCAGGGCCAGACTAGGTCGGCACCACGATAATAAAATCTCGAGATATCTGCGCTCAATCATCAATCTCGGCAAGAATCTTGGAGTCAGAAGAGCTATTAGCGGTTAATAATACCAATCATGTGCTTTACTTCCGCAATTAGAATCATTCTTTATTTAGGATTCCTCTACTATATAAAGAGGAACCCTGTTCATTTGTAAGGCATTCATTATCATAATTATCATTACATTCAAGATTTTACGCACACTGCTGAATACAAACGTTATTTTATTTACTATTAATTCTTCATATTTGAGTTTTAATATTATCATTGATGTTCTTATTATTCTTGGCAAACCGTTCTCGAGTCTAATCCAGATCGAGGCTGACAACTTGTAATTATACGGGTTCGACCATAGAAATCGTTTAATTCATTTATTTACTTAGTCATTTACCACTTAGCATTGAATTGGATCGCGTATCCTTATAACCATATTACAAATTTAATTGTTACTCGTATTTCGAGGTAAACACCATCAAAGAAATACAAACAGACAGTTAGAGCAAAAACCAGCGAATTTCATCGATGGTTGATATGATTCTTCCACAAAGCATAAAAATAAATAAAAAAACTGAAAACATGAGCAAACAAAAACATCCCAAATTGGGTCACTAAAGGATCTACACTAGGCTAGGAGCTTAAGGCTGGGAAGAACTAGGTGCTTCGTTTTTGGCTTGGAGAAGTTTTAGCATATCTTGAAGAATGCCATCATTCTTCTCCTTTTCTCTTGCCAGCTCAGTTCTGAGAGCATCTCCCTCAGTCTCTACCTCAACCAACCTTTTCTTCAGCCTCTCAATCTCAACATCCTTTTCCCCACTCTCCTGCACCAAGGCTCTGACCTTGCTATTGACTGGTACCTTCTTGGATAAACCAGGTTCATTAGGAGTGGCATGGACCTCATAGTCACAAGCAATCAGAGTATTTGCCCCAAAGTGATCTTTGCTTGTTGCCACCTCTCACTTCTTCAGAGGCACCATAAAATGTGCAAGCACAGCTGTGAGAATGAAGCCATAGGGAATGGCACGAGTCTTAGAGCTATTTATAACCCTATCAAGAAGCTGGATTATAAATCCAGGCCAGTTAATCTGCCTCCCACTATCCAAATACTCCATCAGAACCAAGTCCATGAAGTTGGCAAAGTGCCTCCTTTCCTACCTAGGCAGAACACACTTGTTGACGAATTCGAATAGCACCTTGTGGGATGGCTTCATCTCACTCTTGTACACAACTTTGGGCGCAAGTTCCTCCTCATTGTCACTGAATTTTTTGGTAATGGATAGGGCAGTAGGAAGGTTTTCTAGTCTTGGCCATTTAATCTTTGTGTAGTCATTGTACCCCTCAGCAGGTACACCTAGAATTTCACCCAACTCCTTCATATTGAAAGAGATTTGCACCCCTTTCACCAAGCTGGTAACCCGTCCATCCTTCACTGCAGCATTTTCCATAAATTCAACAATTTCACTCTTGGCCAACCTGCTATCCATCTGAAGGACCATGTCCTTCCAGCATTGCAATTCCAATTTCTCCAATAACATCACCATCCCTTCCTCCTCCAAATCCATGATGAGTCTACCCTTCAGAATTGTCCTCTTTCCAAACTTGGCCATCTTGTCCTTCTCAGTATCTGAATCATCTTACTCTTTCTATCCACTCCATTCTTCTTCCTCAACAATTTTCACTTGTTTTGTCTTCACAACGGACCTGGTCCTTTTTGCCAGGGTGGATGGTTCAACAGACTTTGACACAGAGATAGACTTCTTAGTAGAAGTCTTGGCTTTCTTGGGTTTGGGAGTCTAAACCTCTACTTCTTCAATCACATCTTTATCTTGATGTACCGGGTCCATCTCATCAACATGAACAGCCTCAACAGGCTCATCCACCTTCTTCTTCCCTTTTGCAACCGCTTTTCTTTTGCTTTCTTCTAAGGCTTTTTGTAAATCTGCCCCATTCTGCTTTAGCTGGATTCTTGTGGATATTCCTCTTGTGGGAGGATTTTCAGCAGAATCAAAAGAAGCAGTCTTCTTTTTCTTGTTAACCCTAGAAGTGCCAGGGGTCTTAGCCTTGGAAGTTCTCTACTTCTTTGGGTTGTAGCTCTCATTCACTTTCTTCAATAGGTCTGCAAGGGTTTCTTCTACTGATGAACCATATTGATCTACATTTTTCCCAAGTTTAACAAGCCCTTCAACGGCTTCACCAGACCCACTTCCTCCTATTTTCTTCACACTTTCCTCTATTTTACCTGATTCTGCTCCACAAACAGCCATTATACCTGTATCAGGAGTGGGTGAAGAATCAACCACTCATTTACTCATTCCCCTTTATTCACTACGAGCACCCTCACTATCCTTTTCTTTTTCCTTTTTATTTTTACCACCAATCCTTCTGGACTGCAAATATAATCTGGGGTATTATGCTCAGAGTCGATCCCACAGGGAATTTATGTATTAAGCAAGCTGTTAGAATACTCAACTGTCACTTGATGTTATTTCAATTACTAACACTAAAGATTAACTACGCTAAGGTATAAACAATTGTAATAAAGATCTAAGGTTATGGTTTCCCCCCGTCGGTGAATTTACTTCTCGGATACTTTATATAGCTTGCTTAGTTGTCTTTATCAATCATGAACACTCTATCTACCATAAATCTCTCTCAAGTAATTATGATAATTTACTAGACGCACTCTCTCAAGTTACGCTAGCTAGATTGCATTACAGTTCACTTTAGATTGCACCCGAGGTATCGTTATCTCTAATCCAACCTCTAAACCCTCGGTTATGACTTTCGTCTATACTCCGGGAGTGATGTTGTTCAAACAACTACCTAAATATGCACTCTCTCTCAAGTAGATACATAATAAATAGGCACAGCTAATTGATGGTCATTCAATTCACTACAACAAGAACGTAGTTGAACAAATAGAGATTAATCAACCCATCGGAACTCTATTAATAACACAATAAGTTCATCCTCCAACGGGTTCTACCAAAACCCTAGATTAAAGAAGTTAGCTAAACATGTTCAAAAGAATCAACTCTAAAATAACTTGCATAATTAAACTACAAAGTAATGAAGAAAATCTGTACAAATGGATGTCTTGTCGTCCGTCTCTTTGAATCCCCTTTTTTCAATCTCTTCAAGTTGTGTTTTAGGGGTCTATTTATATGTTTAGGACAAACCCTAAACGTGTAGGAGACTTCTATTCCAACCGGGAAACACTTAAACTCGTCAAAACTCGGAATTGACCGAAATAGGGGCCTGGCGCCTGGCTAACGCCAGGCTAAGGCTGGCGTTTGGGCTCTAACGTCTGGCTAACGCCAGGCTAAGGCTGGCGTTTGGACTCTAACGCCCGGCTAACGCTTGGCAGGGTCAGGCGTTTGGGCTCTGGCGCCCGGCTATAGCCCGGTGCACTCCTCCTCGCCTCTTGAGCGTATTTTCGATGTATTTGCATCCATTTAGCTCGGTTTCCATCTCCAATTCACCTACACATGAAATAGACTCTATTATGCACATAAAAAATGTATTTTTATCATTAACGCACATAAAATGTTGGGCATATAACATGTTAAATCATGGATTCTAGCCTCGCATCAGTAACCACGACAATTAATATAGATAGGAGGGAGTAAATCCTTTTTAAGTATAGAAAGATGGCATTTTTTCTGGGACAAACAACAACAACAACAACAACAAACCCAGTATGTTGCCAACAGGTGGGGTCTGGGGAGGGTAGTCTATACGCAGACCTTACCCCTACCTAATGTAGGTAGAGGGGTTGTTTCAAATAGGCCCTCGGCTCAGGAATAGTAAGAAGAAGAGGAGGGAAGCAAGGAAGGAAGAAAGAAGGAAGAAAAAAGAAAAAGGGAGAGATAAAGGATAAGTAGTATAATAGCAACATGGAATACACTACTTGAGGTGAACACAACCACATAACGTAATAAAAATCTAAGAATATGAAGGGACATGCATGCTACTAAGACTATTGGTGAACAACTAAAAACTACTCACTAACCTTCTACCTTAATCCTCGACCTTCACACCCTCCTATCAAGGGTCATGTCCTCAGTGACCTGAAGCAACACCATATCCTGTCTAATCACCTCTCCCTAATACTTCTTAGGCCTACGTCGATCTCTTATTATACTCTGTAATTGAGGACAAAGGGAGTAAATAAATTAAAGGGGTCGGGTAGGAATTACTTTCTATAAATACCAACTAACGTTCATTCTTTTCGTATTGCTTCCTCACAATTCACAAATATGCAAATCATAACAAGTATCAACATGATAGGAATATTGATAGTGCTAATCTTGATCTTCTCTTCTTCCCTTGCTTACTCTGCTCAACTTCCACCACTTCCATTTAAGAAGCTCCAACTTCCTCAGCAAACAGTCGGCCCTGACTCTACCGCTTTTGATCTTAAAGGCAATGGACCTTACACGAGTGTGGCTGATGGTAGAGTACTCAAATATCAAAGTCCAAATATTGGCTTCATTGATTTTGCTACCACATCACCATTAAGGTAAAACACAACAATTCTTGAACTTCAGAAAACGAATTATGATATTGAGCTGTGAGATTCAACGATAAGACAACATTCCCAAGCACATCAATCTTTTGTGCTAGCGCAAATATGGATGGAGTTTGTTGTTGTTTCACGACGTTAACAGCCACCCAATAATCCCCTAAGATCGTCCTCTTTATGTTATCTGGATGTCCAGTAAGGTTTGAAAATATTTCTGTTGAATTGGCTTTTGGACCTTTGAGCCAAAACCTCCTGATTCTGCTAGCAATTATTTCTGTGACCAGAGCAAACGAACCGTCTAAACTTAGTGCCACCCCTGCTGGCCCTGATAATCCACTTGGCAATAATGTAACTTGCTTTGTTCTTATATCATACTTGAATAATCTCCCTGTTGTATCTCCACTTTGAAGGATTAAATTTATGTCTCTGTCAAAATGGCAAAAGTTTCAAGCTTTAGTCAGGTATATTAGATGTAAGATCATAATGAAATTTGAGTTTTATGTCTCATAATTAACATGTCACTCACTCTTGTTCTAGTGGCACAGTCAGAAATTTAGTCAAAAATGTTCAAACTTGAAATAAATTAATAATTTTTTTTGTCGAGTACAATTTTTAGATCAAACTACACAAATTTTAGCTACACAATAAAAAAACTTTTAATAGAACTATGATTTTATAAATCAAAATTAAAATAACAAAAGGACAGCATTAGAAATTTTACTAAAAAAAGTAAGCATAAAACTAAAGGAAGGAGAGAGTATAGAGGATTTGTAGTTTGTAGAGAGTTTTTATTGAAGAAATTTTTGTAGAGCTTGAATCGTAAATTATAAAAATTTATTTAAGAAATAACTTTTAGTTAAAAAATTATTTTTTAGATTAGTTGTTTCATTCTTATATTGAACAAAAAAATCAAATAGACCATACAGGGTTGTCTCCGTTCAGTTTTAGCAAATAAAATGGGGAAAACTTTAAACATGTGAATACGCGTCACTTTGAATACCCTAAACTCCTAAACTGCCTCACTCAGTTGTGTTAAGGGTGTTCAAAATGTAATATATAACATCTAAAATAGTATTTAACTTATATATATAATATACTTTTTCAGCGAAGGGTATGCACTTGACCACCCTTGGCACAGGGTGGCTACGCCACTGCCCTGTTCATATTTATTAGACATTTACCTATAAATTCATTATTAAGATGAACTGATAAGTAAATTTTACAACATCTCCGAAAATCCATAGTTCATTGAGAATTGAATGAGCAAACCTGGTGCGAAATATTAATCCTGAATCAATAAAATATATGACTCCCCCTATTTGGTCGATGTCTAGTGAGTCAGCAAAGGCGAAAGGAACACCATCTATGCCAGAAACAAGTTGTGTGGCTAGGCCTCCTTTTGATCCAACGGACAAGAGGCCATAATTGATGTCAGTAATGTAGAGATCACCAGTTTTGTAATAAAACCCAAGGCCAAGAGGTCTTCCACATGTGATTAGTAAATTTGGGTCATTTGTTCCATCACATTCCTCCTTGGTCCTATAGAGAAAGAAATTATGTTGCTCTCAGAGTATAACAATAAAACTTACTACAATTTAAAACTAGAATGAAGTAAAAGGCAGCCCGATGCACTAAGCTCTCGCTATACGTGGGGTTCAGGAAAGAGCCGGACCACAAGGGTCTATTATACGCAGCCTTACTTTGCATTTTTGTAAGAGGTTGTTTTCACGGGACTTGAACCCGTAACTTCCTGGTCACATGGCAACAACTTTATTGGCAAGCCTCTCCTTCAATTTAACAACTGGAATGAAGTGGGGAAAAAAACCACAGATCCCACCAGAATAAACTTGTTCTCCAGATTCTCAGCTAACTCAGAAATGACTTCAGTAATAGTATTTGGGAAAGAAGTTACCTGTTTTGTATCAGAAGACCCAGTTTCTTCCCCCTCAGTAGCAGACTTGAAGGATTCTTCAGAGTTCTGGGGTTCTTGGGCTTGGCTAGCTTTCAACTGAGCGTCTAATTTCTTTGATAATTCATTAGCCACTGTCTTGCGAGCAAGCATCTTAACTCTTCTTTTCTTAGGCTGAGGAGTGGATGAAGATGAGGTGCATGGTGGGGGTGTGCCGGGGTTTTCTGAAGAGATAGTCATTGCTATGCTTGGTTCCGGAAGAAAGAAGAGAGGTAGATTGAAATTTGGAGGATGAGAGAAGATAGAGAGTATTTTGATGGCTTGAAAATTATGGAGTGAAGACAGAGATGATGATGATCTATTTAGGGGGGGGGGGTAATTAATGGGTAACGACAGGCTTATCCGACTTTTAGAAGTCTAATCAAACTGAATTGTCAGTTTTGAAGAGATGGTGGAGTCTTTCCCTAGTATCTAGTGGTTTAATTTTGTTAGGATTCTTTTGAATAACACTGGTTCACTTATATTGGATAAGTTTAAAAGAAATTTGGACTTAAGTAGGGCTCTACTCATGATCCTAATATTATTATTTCAAATTATGCAGAGTGTAGAAAACATACCATGTTATCTTGATGAACCAGGTTCTTCGTTGATAATTCTCTTATGTAATTCCAAATTTTCCAAAATAGAGAAAATATCATTAGAGATTAATGAGTCATTTTAACACATGATACAAGAGTATAATATTTTGTTTTAGGCAAATATACCATTAGGCAGGCTACCTAATGACTAATATATAAATAAAATCCCAAAATAGGTCCAAAGCTTACAAGATGTCCAAACCAAAATAGAAGTTGCATTAAGCTACTAGCTACTAAAAGGATAGAAAAGCCAAAATCTAATGAACTAGCTATTACAAAATAATAAGCTGAGTGCTTCCATCTCCTGTCAGTGTATGTGAATCCAATTGCCAGTGGAAAATTCCAAGCAGCACCTATCAGGCTCTCACCAGGTGCCAGGGTATACTGTCCATAGGCTAAAATGAATTCCAAACATCTCCACCACAGAGTTGAAGCCGACATAGTATTCCAAGTGTAGCTACTATATGATCTCCATATGCAGTGAACTGAGTGTGTCCAAGTATTAATCATGTGCTCACTCATCTAACTTAACATATAGAAGAGCCTGGCTTTAGGCAGGCTTTGCAAAGCAAAAGCCAGGTTTGAGCTGGCTTTAGGCAGGCTTTGCAAGGAAAAAGCCAGGCGTGAGATAGCTTTAGGCAGGATTTGCAACGCAAAGGCAAGTCATGAGTTGGCTTTAAGTAGGATTTGCAAGGCAAAAGCCAGGCTTCATAACTGTGCCTTTTTTGTTTCTTGTAAGCTCAGATCTTTCCATGCTAGAACCTTTTGTATAGACATCATTCTAAGCATTTCTAAACCACCCTCAGATTGAGCGTGAAAGCATTCTAATACTACTGAGAAATGATTCAACAATCTCCAGAAATACCACATGACAGGTTTAGCGTTTTCCTCAGTATTTGGCCATATCAGACTCAGGATAAATTGTACCATCCAACACCTGCTTATCGCATTGTTCCGGTACACTATCAAAGCACCCCCAAAATGAGCATGTGACCATGCTAATACCACTAGAAAGTACCTTAATAACATACAGAATGAGACAACGAAACATGCAGATTTGTGCAGACTCCAATCCTGTGAAGCCATCAGTCTAAGGTTCTTCTCTTTGCTATTCTAACCCTAAGGTTAGGTGTTTGATATTTGTCTAGAGTGATCAACCTCCTCCCTGCACTAGGCAGTTCAGAGAACGGATGAAACTCAGATGTACCCGCAAAAGAAAACACAATGTTAGCTATAAAATCCGCCTCTGAGCAAAAATTAATCTAATTATATACACATTTTCATATTTTCTAACTAAAAACAATTTTATTTTTTTTGTCATTTTTTTTTTCATTTTTTTGTTGTGAATTCTGGACTGATCCTTTTAGGTGATCTTAATCATCCCTAATTCTAACATGTTCCTTTCAAAGTGATCTCTACTTAGTGCTTTTGTGAAGATGTCAGCTATTTGCTTGTCAGTAGCACAAAATTCCACAGTGATTAACCTTGTTTCATAGTTATCCCTCAAAAAGTGATGCCCAACATCTATGTGCTTAGTTATCTTGTGATGAATCGGGTTCTTGGTCAAATTAATTGCACTAGTGTTATCACAAAAAAATGGAGATACAACCAACATCAATTCCAAAGTCCATTAATTGTTGTTTGATCCACAACAATTAAGTACAACATGAAGCATCAGAGACATACTCAGCTTCAGCAGTAGATAGGGCCACTGAATTTTGCTTTTTGGTGGCCCAAGACACAAGACATGAGCCAAGAAAGTGTGACATACCCGAGGTGCTATTTCTATCCACAAGAAAACCTGCATAATCAACATCAACATATCCCACAATATTGAAATTACTACCTTTTGGGACTCCTTTGGATTTGCCTGAAATCTTGCACATAGTCCTGAAATCAATGCCAGGTCAACTGGCAGTGAGATACAACAATGAGCCAATCATTCCCCTATACAACTTCTGATCGACAGATGAACCAGGTTCATCTATATCCAACTTTGTAGTTGTTGCAATATGAGTGTCAATTTTTTTTGGAATCTTCCATTTTAAACCTTTTAAGCAACTTTTTTTATATACTTCTGCTGATGGATCATAGTTCCATTTGAATTTTTTTTAATTTGTACGCCTAAAAAGAAATTAAGGTCACCCATCATGCTTATTTAAAATTCACTCCCCATTAGTATAGCAAATTCTTTACTTAGCTTATCAATAGTTGCTCCAAATATTATATCATCAACATATATCTGAACTACCAAGAGATCTTTACCTTTTTCTTTCAAGAACAAAGTATTGTCAATTTTACCTCTCTTCTAGTCATGATCAAGCAAAAATTTTGATAATCTTTCATACCATGCCCTTGGAGCTTGCTTGAATCCTTAAAGTTCTTTGTCAAGTTTGTACACATGATCAGGATTCTCCTTGTTTTCAAACCCCGAAGATTGACAAAAACTTCTTCCTTTATATAGCCATTGAGGAAGGAACTCTTGAAATCCATCTGGTGAAGGGTGAATTCGATGTAAGAGGCAAATGCTATGAGGAGTCTTATTACTTCCAACCTTGCAACTGGGGCAAAGGTTTCATCATAGTCTATGCCATCCTCCTGACTATATCCTTGAACCACCAATCTTGCATTGTTCCTTGAAACTGTTCCATCTTCATCAAGTTTGTTTATGAAGACCATTTCTTAACAATTACTGATCTATCCAAGGGTCTTGGTACCAGATGCCAAACTTGACTTCTTTCAAATTGGTTGAGTTCATCCTGCATTGCATTTACCCAGTCTACATCCTGCAAAGCCTCAACAATTTTTTTAGGTTCCATAAGAGATAAGAAAGTATCAAAAACACAATGATTCTTTAATGAAGATTTGGTTTTGATTCCAGAGGTTGGATCAGTAATTATGTTCTCAATAGGATGAGAACTTTGATACTTGTAAGGTCTCACAACCAATTAGTTTCCCCTTAATGTTCCTGCAGTGTTTTGTTGTTGTGGAACAGGTTCATGGACATGTGCCATTGAGGTTTGGGGATCATTTCCTCTTTGCTCAGTTCCCCCTGTCAGGTTGCTCTGGGTGGAATCACCTGTTCCTTCTTCCAGTGCAGCTTCGGTCTGGGCTGTGGTTTCATTTAAGTTTCTTACCAGCCCAATTGCTTCATCATCATGTTCTTGTCTCTCAGAAAGAATGTTATCTTCATAAAAAACCACATGAACACTTTCTTCAACACACATAGTTCTTTTGTTATAGACTTTATAAGCTTTTCTATCTAAAGAATATCCCAAGAATACTCCTTCATCACTTCTGGGATCAAACTTGCCTAGGGAGTCTTTACCATTGTTGTACACAAAGCACTTGCATCCAAATGCCATGAGATGGGATATATTTGGTTTTCTCCCTTTAAGTAACTCATAGGGAGTCTTCTCTACAAGAGGTCTAGTCATGCACCTATTTATGATGTAGCATGCAGTATTTACAGCTTCGGCCCAGAAGCTATGGGGCGGTTTACTAGAAAGAATCATAGTCCTAGTCATATATTCAAGTGTCCTATTCTTTCTTTCAACTAATCCATTTTGCTGTGGAGTTCTAGGAACAGAAAAATTATGATCTATGCCATGCTCATCACAAAATTCAGCAAATTTAGCATTTTCAAATTCAGTGTCATGATTAGACCTAATTGATGCAAGTTGATTACCTAGTTGTTTCTGAGTTTTTCTAACAAAAGAAGTGAACATGTCAAATGCTTCATCTTTAGATATAAAAAATAATGTCAAAGTAAACCTAGAGTAATCATCAACAAGCACCATCACATATCTTTTACCACCTGTGCTTACTGTTCTGATTGGACCATAGAGATCCATATGGACCAGTTCCATCATTTTGGTGGTACTTACCACTTTCTTGCATTTAAAATAGGATCTTACCTGCTTCCTCCTTCACAAGCCTCACAAACTTTGTCTTCCTTGAACTTGATGTTAGGCGGTCCTATCACCAAGTCCTTGGAGACTAATTTGTTGAGTTGATTCAAACTTGCATGTCCAAGTCTTTTGTGCCAAAGGAGGGGATTATTGTCCAATACTCTTAAGAAAGTGAATTCATTTTTTGAAAGTGTGGACGGATTTACAATATATATATTGTTCACTCTTTTTCCCTGCAAAACAATCTTGTCAGTGGTAAGATTAATCACTAAACATTTGGTTGAGGTGAATGCTACCATGTTACCTCTATCACACAGTTATGATACACTAATTAAACTGTATTTTAGGCCATCTATCAAGTAGACATTCTCAATAGAGTGAGAATCAGTCTTACCTACCTTACCAACCCCAATGATCTCACATTTCTTCCCGTTTCCAAAGGAGACATTACCTCCTTTGAGGTCCTCAAGCGAAAGGAAATGGTTCTTGCTTCCTATCATGTGCTTTGAGCAGCCACTATCCATGTACAATATTTGGCTACTCCCCTTCACTTGGACATGCAAAAGGAAATCAGGGGTTAATCTTAGGAACCCAAACTAGTTTGGGTCCCTTTCTATAAGAAAAAGGATGAATTAAATTCTTTTTAGCCCAACTTGGTAGCCTATTCTTCTCCTTGAATTTTTTTTTTGTTCTTTTGGCTTGGTTTTTCTTTCGCATTGCATTCACTTTTGAAGTGACCTGTTTTACCACAGTGAGTACAAATCTTGTTCTCAGGAAGTGTAAGGTACTTTCTTTTGGGATCCCATTTAGGTTGCTGATTCCCAAAGCCAAGTCCTCTTCTATTGCTACTTCGATGTTCCTGTAGGCATGAAAGAGCATCGGAAGACCTGTTCCATTTACAAGTTATGCCTTGTTCATGCTTGACGTTGCCTAGATCTTCCTTCAAGATTCTTACTTGAACATCCTTCTTATACAACTCATCTTTCAGTTTACCTATATTTTCTTCTAGAGTGAGTTGTGTGCAATCCGTTGTCTTCTTCCTTGTTCCTAATTTCAGTTTTAAGTTTTCAAACTTAAGTTCTAGGACATTTGATTCAAATGCATGAACCTGGTTCTTTAGTGCAGCATTTTCACTTACAGTCACACTAACTCTAAGTTCTAGGTTCTTACACTTTGCTTTTAAAATCACACATTCCTTAGACAACTGTTACTTTTCATTGTTTACATCCTCAGATTCATCAATGAAATCTAGATGTAACTCAGATAGCTTTTCTTTAGGCAAAAACTTAATCTTGTCTTTGAGATGAATTATACTTACCTCAGATTCCTCATCAGATTCCCAAATTGCCATAAGTGCTTATTCATCGCCATCTTCATCATCTGAGTCCTCATTTGAGCTTTCTCCCCAAGCAGCAACCATAGCCTTTGTTGATCCTTTGTTCTTTTTGGGATAAACCTGTTCCTTCTTCCTGTTTCTTCGTTCAACTCTTTCCTTCTTCCATTCAATTTTCCATTAAGGGAAGTTTTTGATGTGATTATCAGTCTTCCCACACTTGTAGTAACCCTTATTGGTCTATTTTTCAGGAACCCTCGGTTTGCTGTAGCTTCCACTTCTAGAAGAACCCTTTTCTCTCATTAGGTACTTCTTGAAGTCCTTAGTAATCATAGCCATTTCATCTTCCTCTAGATCAGAACCTTCAGTGATTCTGAGTGCCAGGCTTCTTTCCTTCTTGGGTACATCCATCTTCATGGTTTGCCTTCTAACTTCATAAGCAGTGAGATTTCTAATTAGTTCATCCAACTTAAGAGTGACAATGTTCTTTGATTCCTGAATGTCAGTGATTCTGCTCTCCCAAGAGACTGGCAGAACCTTGTCAAAATCTTCTCAACTTTGTCTTCTTCAAGAATAACCCTTCCAAGAGACTTAAGTTCATTTGTTAGTGTGGTAAAACTTGTATACATATCTTGGATGGTTTCACCTTCCTTCATAGTGAAATTCTCATATTGAGAATATAGTAAAGTTCCTCTAGACCTCTTCACCTGAGGTGTTCCTTCATGAGGCACTTGAAAAGTGTCCCAAATTTTCTTAGCAGTAGTGTAGATTTGAATTATGCTATACTCGTCTGGACCAAGTCCACATACAAGCCATTTCTTGTCCTTGGCATTATTCTCCCATTTCCTCAAGTCCTCAGCTGTGCAGTCAGCTCTTGTTTTTTGCACATCTACTCCTTCATCATTCTTCTTCATGGTAGCCAAGGGACCATCAGTGACAATGTCACATAGCTCATAGTCCTCTCCTATGATGTGGTCTCTCATTTTGTTTTTTCACCAGGAGTAATACTGGCCATTGACGAATAGTGGCCTAGCAGTGGATTGTCCTTCCCAATTTTCAGGTGGTATACTCATCTTGATCTTCTCCTAAGGTGTTAACCTCTTCAAGGATAACCCGCTCTGATACCAATTGGCGTTTTAACGTCAATACCACACAAGGGGAGTGATTTTTGTGGTGTCCAATTTTTCGCCTAAACTGATTATGGAAGGACCCGGTTCTTCTAAGTGTTCCTTAACCTACAATTGCTGAAATAGTACATGCGAAAAGTAAAGAACACAAGTATTTTACGTGGAAAACACCTGGCTCAAAAGGTGAAAAAACTACGACCTACTTACCAGTAAGATTTTCCCAAACTCTCCACTAAATCACTGAGCCAAAAACTGCATTTACAAAAATACTTTTGTAAACCTAGGACTAACTCTAATCCCTTGTAGCAAACAACCTCTAACTATTGCGACAACTTCAAGTTAACTCTAACTTGAATACTCTGAGTACCTATTACAATTGCTTCTAGATAAAGTTGAAAGGTCCAATATGAAAACACCTACTACAATTGAACTAGAATAAAAAGATAGACACTTAGAACTGATTTTTCTATCTGGTTCATGTAGCTTCAGGTTTGCACACTTGAATCACACTCGAATTGCTTATAAAATGCCTTGTTATTTTGCTTTCAATTCCTGTTTAACTTATGCGTTTGTGCATACATGTAGAATGAGAAAATCATGCAATATATAGAGCTAGTAGATGAAGAAATAACTAGAGTTCTAATGCTACTCTTCCTTGGTGGAAGAGTTCTAGTTGATCTCAACTTCTAACTACTTCCTTATATGGGATAATGTTCTCTTTGAGTAAGGATCCCTTATCCTTATCAATTATGAAACCTTTTCGATCAAGAGATATCAATTATTCCAAGATAAGTTTATCTCTTTTACGTGCATCCCACATGCTCGAATATGCCTGTGTTTATGCACACAAGGGATGGATTCGGTTCATGCCTGAGCTTTCTTTATCAATCTTCAAAACTAACCTTCACTTGGGCCTTAAAGGGTAGTTTGGTTGGAAACAAGGTATTCACGAATTAATTATCCAGAGATTAGTTATCCCGCGATTATTATCCGGATAAAATAACACTACAATTCCGGAATAACTAATCCAGAAATTACCACGAACAGAAGAAACCCAAGCAATAAAACCAGTGGATATCAGTAGAAGGGAAGACAAATTCTAAGTACATTTGCAAAATAAAACAAGAATATAATAAACCATATATACATTTACCTTAACCTGTCCCTTGATCTTGAAATGTATCAGGTTGTGATCCCAACTTCATGAACTTCATATTCTTTCTCCTCAACAAATAAAACCAAAAATCTCTGCTAAAAGACTCAACTTTAGACACAACTAACTAATCCAAGAAATTCTAAAAGGTTTCATTTTTAATATATGCATAATTTATTTTAAATCTATTTTTTAAAATAAAAAACTACAAGTCTAAATAGAGGGTATTCTTGTCATTTTGTATTTTATACAAGTATTACTAATACATGTAAGTTATTTCATCTTTTACCCTGCATAAAATAATACATATATTTCCTCATAACTTATACATGTATTAGTTCTATGAAAAAGAAAAATATGAACCAAACATTATATAAATAATGCTACATATTTTATGTGAAAAACAGAAAAAGCAAACCAAATATCGTACGACTTATGGTAGATTTTGTGTGGAGACTATTCTTTCCCATTTTTATAACTAAACAGTGTATAAAGTTATCTTAGTTTTAATACATGAATAACTCCTCTCTAACCGGCTATCAAACGATCCCTAAGCTCTTATTATGTGCGAGTTGAAAAAGGATCAGACCATATTGAGTCTTGTGTTAGCTGTCTTGCTTCATATTTCTGTAAGAGGATAATTTCGTGACTTAGAATCTTGATTTCTGATTAAAGATCAATAACTTTTACTATTGCGTCAAGACTCCCCCATAATAATTGTAAGTGGTATTTGATTAAATTAGTTTCATTACTTTCTTAAATGAGTAATTAATATTTTATATATTCTTTGATAGTAAGTTGGAATATAGAAAAGCTCTCTCTGCTCCTATTACTAGCTATGTTTATGAAAAATAATTGTTCAAAATATTTGTTATTAAAAAAAAAAATAAAGAATTAGTTAATTCGTGATTTTTAAAAAAATTACCCTTAGCATCAGTAGAGTGGCATTTATTGGAGAGATACTAATATTGTGAAAGCTCAAAGGATAAATAAGCGTAATTTTACAGAATAACATTATCATTAACGTTTTGTTAAGATGTGCAAAAGGCTAATGTTTCAGGGATGTTTTTGAGAAGGTTTGTACCTCAGCCCCTTCGTGCATGGCGCGCAGTGTTTGAGAAGTTGCGTCAAGGCACTATGTCAATATTAGAGTATGCCGCCAGATTCAGTGATTTGTCCAGACATGCACTTGCCTTGATCGCTATAGTTAGAGGGCGAGTCTGTAGATTCATTGAGGGGATCATGCATGATATTCGGTTCAGCATGGCTCGAGAGTGGGAGTCATATGTTTTGTTTCAGCAGGTGGTATGGATCGCTCGCCGGTTAGAGGGCATGTAGGACCGGGAGCGAGAGGATAAATGAGATCAGGAGAGAGAGTATAGGGGGGCGAGGAGTCCTCGTAGACCGGAGAGACCTGATGGTCCTTATTTTGGAGGCAGGGTACGACATGGTAGAGGTTTTATGGGTCAGCCAGTTCAGTTTGTACTTTTGGCTTTGCACAGTATTTCAGGTCCTCATGGGTCTCAGAGTACTCGTATGGCGCAGTTTCCACCGCCACGTCAGTAGAGAGGTTGTTTTGAGTGTGGATATATCAGCCACATGGTGAGAGATTGTCCCAAGCTCTGGGAATATATGTTACAGTGGGGTATTCAGGCAAGTAGGAAGCCCGACCCATTGATGTGTTTCATATAGTAGGCTGGAGGCCGTTGTGCCAGATGTTATCATACGGGTATGTTTTGATCTATTACAGAGGGGAACCATTCGTATTTCATTGTAGTTCTGCTGGTCGGGACGAGTTCCCTTATTTGTTGCTTCATTTATGAGTGAGTTTCATGCTTTATACTATGTTGTGGTAATGTACGAGGTTTCTACCGTGCTATAATTGTTATCTCTATTGGTTGTGCTGCATATTTACTTTGGGACTACGGAACTGTCACGACCCCAAATCCAGGCCAGTCGTGATGGCGCTTATCATGGAACTTAGGCCAGCCAGAACTTCACTCAAATCATAATAAACTCCCATTTACCTCTTTACCATATTGATTTCCCATAAAAGTTCCTTTTTACAATTATAAAAACAGTCAAAACTATACTGAATAATAAATACAACCCCCGAGAACCCGGAGTCACTGGTCATGAGCATCTACATAAACATACAACTCAACGAAAATAAATTCTATAATATTAAACAAGAGAGAGAGCAGGACTGCGGACGCATGCAGCCACCTCGCAAACCTCCGAGGATCTCTGGAACAGATAGACAACTCACCCTGCCCTAACACCTGAATCCGCACACAAGGTGCAGGAAGTAATGTGAGTACGCCAACTCAGTAGTAATGAAAATAAATCAGGTCTGAGCAGCAAGAAACACATATAATCAATGTCATCAAATCACAAGAGGCACAACCTTTCTTTCCAACAGTATAACATAAATATGTGAAATCATCATGTCTCAAATCATCTTCAGAAAAATCCTTTAAGGAAAGATTTTTTTTTTCAACAACTTCAACCGAAAGGTTTAGTATAAAAACGAAATGAATCATATAGAGGCCCCTCGAGCAAAACATGTATCATAATCAGCCCCTCGGGCATGCCTCACAGTCACTCATAATCAGTCACTCAACACCTCATAGTCACTCATGCCTCCCAATCACTCGTCACTCGTCACTCGGCACTCGCACTCAGTAGGTACCTGCGCTCACTGGGGGTGTGTACAGATTCCGTCATCGGAGGGGCTCCTTCAGCCCAAGCGCTAAATAAACAGCCAAATCATGGCATCAATCACTCTCAGACTCTCGACCTGTCTCATATCATAAATATCCTCACAATCAGGATCTCGGCCTCACTCAGCACCTCACCATCACTCTGGCCCTCGACCACACTCAGCAGAACCACTCGAAAGGCCCCTCGGGCGAATCATAAAAACAGGGTACTCGACCCAAAACATCAGTTTAAATCTCAAAGTGGTGTAAATCATGCTGAGTTTAAAAAAAAATAGTATGCACAATGATGCTGAGTGAACTCATAAACAAATAGTGAGGAAAACAACAGTAAAAAGCCCTCAAAGGGTCTAAACAGATCGGCACGAGGACCCAAACATGGCTTATAGCCCAAATATTTCACAAATCTTTAGAACATAATTTAACATAAGGTTTTGAGTAAATATGCAACTCATTAGTTGCCGCGGAGAGGACCTAGTCCAATCCAAAAATAAGTACGTGCCACATACTCGTCATCCGATATGTGCGCCTTTCTAAAATCAGTGGGAAAATATGTAGTCCGGGGTTCCATACCCTCAGGACAAGATTTATAACCATTACTTACCTCTACCGGGACACAACACTAGTCCGCTATGCCTTTTCCCCTCAAATTGGCTCTCGATTGCTCTGAATCTAGCCAAAACCAGTTAACATTATCAATACATACTCAAGGAACACAACCCAATCAAAAATTATCAATTTGATCAAAAATCTCGAAATTCGGCCAAACTCGAGCCTCGGGCCCACATCTCGAAATCCGATAATTTTTACATCACTAGAAACCTCTTCCTCTCCCGATTCTATACAGACCAAGAACACCAAAATCGAACCACAATTGCCCACTCAAATCCACAAAAAAAAAATCAATTCTCACGGACCCTTCTTCCCCAATCTTAACTAAATTTCCATAAATTTTGTGGCTTAATCACTTAAGAATTGACATAGAAACATGATATGAAGTTGGAATTCTTACCTCCAGATGATTTTCCTTGATTCCCTTCAATCCCCTCTCAAAATCTCTATAATTCGCATGCAACTTTGGAATAAATGAGGACCAAATTCGCACACTAGGCCTTTTAAACATTCTGCCTAGCTAAAATAATTCCTTCACTGCGATCGCAAACTTCGGCACGCGATCGCGAAGAACAAACTTGCTGCCCCATAAATTTACCTTACACGATCGCAGATAGCCTTAAGCGATCGTGATTCATCAGGAATTAAACCCACGCGATCGCAAACCATTTCACGCGATCGGGAAGAACAAAGCTCAACTCACCTACGCGCCCTTTTAACTCTATGCGATCACAAACAAGACCACGCAATCTCACTGACCAAACACTCATACTCACGCGATCGCAAACCATTCCACACGATCGCGATTAACAAAAATCCTGCCTCACCAATTAACTCTACGTGGTCGCAAATATCCTCACGCGATCGCGTAGAAGGAAACCAGAACCTTACACCAGCAATAATCTGCCAAGGTTTCAAGCCAAAAGTTGGTCCGTTAACTATCCGAAACACAACCGAGGCCCTCGGAACCTCAACCAAACATACCAACATATCCCATAACATCATTCAAACTTAGTCGAGCCTTTGGAACACCAAAACAACACTAAAACACCAAATTCACATCAAATTCAAGCCTAAGAACTTTGAAACTTCAAAAATTCGCCAACTACGCCGAAACCAACCAAAACACCTCCGATTAATCTGACATTTTGCATACATATCCAAAATGACATTACAGACCTGTTCCAACTTTCGGAATTCCATTCCAACCTCGATAGCCTAATTTCCACTGCCGACTGGAAATCGCCAAAAACTAACTTTCGCCAATTCAAGCTTAATTCTTCACCGGACATCACAAAAATATTTTGAACACACTCCTAAGTCCCAAATCACCTAACGAATCTATCCGAGCCATAAAATCCGTATTCCGAGGTCATTTACGAGAGTTGACTTTCTCAACTATTAGGCTACCTTGAGAGACTAATTGCCTCAATGCTCACCATGATCACTCTGAACCTGAACCAACCGACCCAACACACATAAATGAAGCTGAACCACATAATATGAAGCAAAAACGAGGGAAACGGGGCTAAATTCTCGGAACGACCTGCCGGTCGTTACAGAAACAATATTCCAGGAGATCCCCTAACACTGCATATTCACTTTGGGACTACGGAACGATATTCCAGGAGATCCCCCAGCACCGCATATTTACTTTGGGACTAAGGATACGATATTCTGGGAGATCCCTCAGCACTACATATTTACTTGGGACTACGGGACAGTATCCTTGGAGATACCCTATTGTTATACCTGTGTTCAGAGCTGCTAATAATCTATGCTTAGGTGTCACAGGGTGACTTATACTCGAAGAATATATATTTGAAAGATATTTTTTTGAAAAGTTTATATTTGAAAAGTATTTATCTTGGAAGAACTTTGTTTGAAGGATATTTATTTGAAAAGTTATACGTGATGACCCAAAAGGTCATCTCGTATTTTTCTAGCTAATTCTGTGATCCGAGGTCATGAAAACCTCCTTCTATATCACCTCAATTTGCGTGCGCAGCCCGGGCGCATAGCGGGAAGCCTTTATGTGAAAAACTGATAAAAATGATAATTTTGTATTAGAAATTTGAATAAAGTTGACTTCGGTCAACGTTTTTGGTAAACGGACCTGGACCTGCGATTTGATGGTCCCGGAGGGTTCGTAGGAAAATATGGGACTTGGGCGTATGCCCCTAATCGAATTCCGAGGTCCCAAGTCCGAGAAATGAATTTTTAAAAGAAATTGTTTTCTGAAAATAAAAGAGGTTTTTGAAAATGAAATTATATGTGAAACCTGTGGTATCAGACCCGTATTATGGTTTCGGAGCCCGGTACGGGTTCGACATACTATTTGTGCCATATCTGTGAAGTTTGGTAAGAAACGGACTTCATTAGATGTGATTCGGACCGTAAATTCAAGATTAAATGTTCAAAGAAGTTTTGAGGAATTTCATTTATTTTTTGTTTAATTCAACGTTTTAGTGTTGTTTTATGTGGTTTGAAACCTCGAGTGAGTCCGTGTTTGGTTATATGACTTGTTTGTGTGATTAGACGAGGTCCCGGGGGGCCTCGGGTGTGTTTCGGATGGGATACGAGTCATTTTCTTCTAACTTTGAACTGCTGTCTTCTGGTGCCTGAAGTCCTTCATCGCGATGCAGTGCTTCCTTTGCGATCGCGATGTGTCTTTGCTGGTCGCCTAAAAATTTCCACTTTGCGATCGTGTAAAGGCCTTCGCGATCGCGTAGCTCCACCTTTTCCCTTCCGCGTTCGCGTGAGCATCTTCGCGATCGCGTAGTACAATCCAGGAAGCCTGCCTTTTTCCTCTTTGCGTTTGCATAACTGCATTCGCGATCGCAGAAGATAACCTACTCCTTATATGCGATTGCATAAGTTATTCCACGATCGCGTAGAGCATTTTAATCCAGTAACCATTTCCTTCTACGTGATCACGTCTCGTTTTCTGCGATCGCGATGAACAAAGCACCTGGGAATATTATAAGTTTCCAAAACTGAGGGTTTCACCATTTTTAACATATTTTGACTTCTAGAGCTCGGTTGTTGGTGATTCTTTGAGGGTTTTTCACACAAATCTAATGTGTAAGTGTTCTTCCACTATAATAT
>ML353166.1:0-84331 GCA_005239505.1 Nicotiana paniculata
ATATAAACTTTCACTCAATGATGATAGCGCATATAAATCAATTAACAATGTTCACAAGGCATGATGTAAGCCTAAACTACCCGGACATAGCAAGAATAGCCACTACGCACGGACCCTCGTCACCTAGTACGTACGTAGTCCCCCATAATTATTCACATGATCAATTATTTCACCTAAGGGGAAGGTTCCCTCTTACGATGTTATAAAGGAGACTTACCTCGTATCAAGCCTACTTCCCGATTCAAGAATGTGCTCAAACCTCCAAATCTGACGCCCAACAACTCGAAACTAGCCAAACATTACATAAACTAGTCAATCTATGCTCAAAAGTTCATAATTCCACCATTTAAGTGATTACCCAAGCCAATTTGTAAGATTCCTAAAATTTACCCCCAGGACCACATGCTCGGATTTCGGAAATTCTTAAAGAAAGTTGTTACCCATAACCTAAGGATCCATAATATATGATTTTTACTAGATTCCATAACAAATTTCGTGGTTAAATCTTATTTTTATCAAAACCCTAGGTTTTACTCTAAACCTATAATTTTCACTAATTTACATGTTGAAATCTACCCATAAACTATGTATTAAACTCACACGATGTAGGAATTACTTACCTCACAAAGCTAGGTGAAAATATCCGCTTTTGAAGCTCCCAAATCACCCAAGTGTTGAGTGAAGTGAGTCGAAAATGACAAACTCCCGTATTAAATGAAGGCCACTGCCTTCAGCGATTTTCGCACCTGCGACGCATGGACCGCACCTGCGATCTCGCTTCTGCGGACAATTATCCGCATCTGCAGAAAAGAGGGAGGCTGGCAGGGCATCGCACCTGCGAAATGGTGCCCGCACCTATGAAAGGAGGGGTCTCATCTGCGGATTGTGGCATCCGTTCAAGGGTCGCACCTGTGGCTGGCCAACCGCAGGTGCGGTCGCACCAGAACTGGTGTACCAGTAGCCAACACCATCCGGGGCCCCCGAGGCCTTGTTCGAATATACCAACAAGTTCTAAATCATAAAACGGACTCGCTCGAACCTTCGTAACGCCTGAAACAACATTAAATCTAAGAATCATACCCAGAACCAACTAAATTCAACTTATGAGCTTAAGTTCTTAAATTCACTTCCAACACACCGAAACGTACTTATACTACTCGGAACGACACCAAATTTTGTGAGCAAGTCATAAATAACACTACAGAACTATTGCCGGTCTCGGAATTCCGTTTGGACCTCGATAACCTTGAAACATGCTCCAAACCTCAATTATAGAACCTCAAGAATCTTTTTTCTCTATTTGGCGCCAAAACGCACCCGGGTCATCCAAAACCCCTTCCGAACATACCCCAAGTACGAAATCATCATACGAACCTATTGGAACCTTCAAATCCTGATTCCAGGGTCGTTTACTAAAAATGTTGACCGAAGTTAAACTTGGTCCTTAAAGCCAACCTTAAGGAACTAAGTGTTCCAATTTCAACCCAAACTCTTCCAATTCCCGAACCAACCATCCCCGCAAGTCATAAATCAATAAAAGCAAATACAGGAAGTCTTATTTAGGGGCACAGGGTTCTAGAAAGAAAAACGATCGGTCGGGTCCTTACATTCTCCACTTCTTAATCAAATGTTCATCCTCGAACGGGCCTAGAATCACACCTGGAGTGCTGAATAAGTGCGTGTATCTGCTCCGCATGTCCTCCTCGGACTCCCAATCCGCCTCCTCGACTGTTGGCCCCTCCACTGGCCCTTACAGTGGAAACCCTCTTAGACCTCAACTGGTGATCCTGTTTGTCAATAATGGCAACTAGCTCCTCCTCGTAGCCCAACCTCTTGTCTAGCTGAATGGTACTGAAGTCTAACACATGAGACAGGTCGGTGTGGTACCTCCGGAGCATAGATACGTGGAAAACTAGATGAAAACCTGATAAGATGGGAGGTAGATCAAGCTCATAAGCAACCTCTCCAAATCATCTCAACACCTCAAATGGGCCTATAAACCTTCGGCTCAACTTGCCCTTCTTCCCGAACCTCATAATACCCTTCATCGGCGAGACTTTTAAGAGAACCTTCTCGCCGACCATGAATGATACATCACGCACCTTCTGATTTGCATAACTCTTATGTCTGGATTGTGCCATGCGAAGCCTCTCCTAAATCAACATTACCTTTTCCAAGGTATCCTTTACCAAGTCAGTACCATATAGCTTAGCCTCGCCAGGCTCAAACCACCCGATGGGAGAACGGCATCACCGACCATATAGAGCCTCAAATGGGGACATTTCAATGTTGGATTAATAATTGTTGTTGTACACAAACTCGTCCAAGGGAAAGAACTAATACCACTGCCCTCCAAAATCAATCACACATTCCTTGAGCATGTCCTCCAATATCTTAATTGTCCACTCCGACTGCCCGTCGGTCTGAGGATGAAATGATGTGCTGAGCTCTACACGGGTGTCCAACTCACTCTGTACGGCTCTCCAGAAATGCGAGGTGAACTGAGGACCTCTATCTGATATGATGGACACAGGCACACCGTGCAACCGGACTATCTCCCGAATGTAGATTTGAGCCAACCTCTCAGAAGTATAAGTAGTGGCCACTGGAACGAAGTGTGTTGACTTGGTCAACCTGTCGACAATAACCCAAACCGCATCAAACTTCCGCAAGGTCCGCGGAAACCCGACTACAAAGTTCATAGTGATGTGCTCCCATTTCCACTCAGGTATAGGCATCTGCTAGAGTAGGCCTCCTGGCCTCTGGTGCTCATACTTAACCTGTTGGTAATTTAAACATCTAGCCACGTACTCCACTATGTCTTTCTTCATTCACTGCCACCAGTAATGCTGCCTCAGGTCACCAGTAGTGTCTTTCTTCATTTGCCACCACTATCTTCGTAGCACCTAGATGAATAGAATATCGTGAACTATGTGCCTCCTCTAGAATCCTCTCCCTCAGGCATCAACATTAGGAACACATAGGAGACCCTGAAGTCGCAGAACACCATCCTCGCCAATAGAAACCTCCTTGGCACCACCATGTAGTACCGTCTCTCTGAGAACTGCCAAGTGCAGATCATCGAACTATCGAGCCTTGATCTGTCCCAATAATGACGACTGAGCAATAAAACACGCAAGAACTCGGCTGGGTTCTGAAATGTCCAGCCTCACAAGTCTGTTAGCCAAAGATTGAATGTCCGGGGCTAGTGGCCTCTCCTCCGCTGAAATGAATGCCAAGCTACCCATACTCTACGGCTTCCTTCTTAAGGCGTCTGCAACCACATTCGCCTTGCTGGGATGATAAAGAATGGTGATGTCATAATCCTTCAGTAACTCAAGCCACCTAAGATGCCTCAAAGTAAGGTCCCTTTGCTTGAAGAGGTGCTGTAAGTTGTAGTGGTCTGTACAAACCTCACAAGACACTCCATACAAGTAATGCCTCCAAATCTTAAGAGCATGAACAATCGCTGCCAACTCCAAATCGTGCACGGGGTAGTTCTTCTCATGAATCTTCAACTGACGTGAAGCATATACAATAACTCATCCCTCTTGCATAAATACACATCCTAAGACAACGCGTGAACCGTCGCAATAAACTATATACATTTCTGAACCGGAAGGCAACACTAGAACTGGTGTTGTGGTCAAAGCTATCTTGAGCTTCTGAAAGCTCACCTCACACTCATAACCATCGGAATGGGGCACACTTCTGAGTCAACCTAGTCAGAGGGGCTGTAATGGATGAAAAGCCCTCTACAAGCCGACGATAATAACCTGTCAATCCCAAGAAACTCCTGATCTCAGTCGCTGAAGTAGGGCGTGGCCAACTCTGAACTGCCTCAATCTTCTTAGGATCCACCTTGATATCCTCTCCGGACACTACATGTCCCAAGAATGCTACAAAATCTAACCAAAACTCACACTTGGAGAACTTAGCATACAACTTTTGTTCCCGCAAGGTCCTGAGCACTACTCTCAAATGTTTCTCGTGCTCCCCCAAGCTACGTGAGTAGATCAAGATGTCGTCAATGCAGACAATGACAAAGTAATCAATATAAGGTCTGAACACCATGTTCATCAAATTCATGAACTCTGCTGGGGCATTAGTCAAGCCAAAGGACATCACCAGGAACTCGTAATGACCATATCTAGTACGGAAGGCAGTTTTTAGAACATCTGAGTCCCGAATCCTCAACTGATGATACCCCGATCTCAGGTCGATCTTAGAAAACACCCTAGCACTCTGCAACTGGTCAAACAAATCATCGATGCACGAAAACAAGTACTTGTTCTTGATGGTAACTTTGTTCAACTGGCGGTAGTCAATACACATCCGCATAGTCCCGTCCTTCTTCTTCACAAATAACACTGGAGCACCCCCAAGGCGATATACTCAGTCTGATAAACCCCTTAGCTAGAAATTCCTCGAGCCGTTCTTTCAATTCTTTCTGAGCCATACGGTACGGTGGAATGGATATAGGTTGGGTGCCTGGAGACAAGTCAATACAGAAATCGATATCACGCTCTGGCGGCATGCCTGGGAGATCAGAATGAAACACATCGGCGAAATCCCAGACTACTGGCACTGAATCGATCGTCGGAGACTCTACGGTGGTGTCCCGCACATAAGCAAGATAATCCAAACAACCCTTCTCGACCATACGTCGAGCCTTCAGAAAAGAGATAACCCGACTAGTTGCACTAACTGAGGAACCTATCCACTCCAATATCGGCAACTCAGGCATGGCTAATGTAATAGTCTTGGCATGACAGTCTAAGATGGCGTGATAATGGGATAACCAGTCCATGCCCAGGATGACCTCAAAGTCGGTCATATCAAGTAACAATAGGTCTTCCCTAGTCTCGAACCCATAGAATATGACCACACAGGACCGACAGATCCGGTCCACAACCACAGAATCGCCCATAGGAGTGGGCACATAAACAAGAGTACCCAAAGACTCATGAGGAACACTTAGGAAATGAGCAAATAGAGATGATACATATGAATAGATAGACCCTAGGTCAAATAATACTGAAGCCTCCATACTGCAGACGGAGATAATACTTGTGATAACGGCGTCTGAGGCCAATACATCTGGTCTGGCCAGAAAAGCATAGATACAGGCTGGAGCGCCGGCTGGCTGGCCTCCACCCGATTAAATAGCAGTTGGCTGAGCTCCCCCTGTCTGGCCTCCACCTCTAGGACGACCCCTACCCATATGTCCTCCACCTCTAGGTGGTCGGACTGCTGGTGCTGAGATCATAGGCTAATGGCCTTGCTGCACTGCCTTGCCCCAAAGCCTAGGGAAAAACTTTTTCATGTGACCTGGATGCCCACACTTGTAACAACCTCTCGGCATCATAGATTGCTTCCCTGAAGACTGGCCCTAGTGGCCGGAATACCCATCGGAGGAACCCTGAATGGCTGGGGGATGGTATGAACTCTCTGGCATGGGGCTGAAATAGGTGCTGGAAGAACCCTAACGACCAAAATACCCACTGGAGGAACCCTAGATAGCTGGTGGATGATAAGAACTCTCTGGCATGGCACTGAAATAAGGCCTCATGGGAGTGCCTTGAGAAGGTGGTGGTGGTGCTGAATATAGGGGTCTACTGGGCTGGCCCCTCCCAAATTGACCTTTGTCCCTAACCGGAGCACCCCTAAAATCTCCAGAAATCCGAGCTCTCTTATCCTGCTGCCCCTGCTCTTTACCCCTCAGATGATAGCCCTCAATCCTGAGGGCGATCTCCACTACTAGTTGATAAGGAGTCCCCATCTCCACCTCTCGGGCCATGTTGGCCCTAATATCAGAGTGCAACCCTGATACAAATCTCCTCACTCTCTCTACGTCAGTAGGAAGTATCATAAGTGCATGACGAGACAACTCAGAAAACCTCACCTCGTAGTCGGTCGCTGACATCTGACCCTACTCAAGCTGCTCGAACAGGTACCGCAGCTCTTCCCTCTCAGATGGTGGGATATACTTATCCACGAATAACTGAGTGAAATGCTCCCAGGTGATGGGAGGAGAATCCGCTGGCCTGCCAAGAACATAAGACTGCCACCATCTACGGGCCCTGCCCTTTAGTTGGAAAGTGGTGAAGTCAACCCCATGAGACTCCAGTATCCTCATATTGTGCAGTTTGTCCCTGCACCTATCAATAAAATCCTGGGCATCCTCATGACGCTCGCCCCCAAAGATAGGAGGGTGAATTCTAGTCCATTTGTCCAATAACTTCTATGGATCGCTGTCTGCAGCTGGTCGGGGCTCAGGTGTTACTGCTGCAACTGGCTGGGCTCCGCCCACGGGTAGGGTACCCAGAGTCTGATAAACTGTAGCTGCATGTCCTAGGGCCTGGGTAGTAGGGGTCTGTGCTCCCCCTCCTGCCTGAGATGTGGTTGGGTCCGCTGGAAATAAACCAGCTTGGGTCATAGCGTCCATGAACCGCATCATATGGCCCATGACCTCCTGAAAGCCCGACGCTATCATGAAATCCACCGGGGCAGGATCTGTTACGGGCACCTCGCCCTGCTCCTCAACGATAGGGTCCTCTGCTGGTGGTGCAACCGAGGAAGCTCTAGGACACCCTCATCCCCTACCTCGGGCCAGTGCCATCCCCCGGCCTCTGCCCCGGCCTCTAACAATGGGGGAGCAGCTCCTCCCGGGTCCGGAACGTCAGTTGTGCGTGTACTTACCATCTGTGAGAGAATAGATGAGTGAGATTTAATATATTATCAAGTGCACGATAGAAGATGAATAAAGAGAGATTTCCTAACACCCTATAGCCTCCCAAAGATAAATACAGACGTCTCCGTACCGATCTGCAAGACTCTATTGGGTTTGCCCGTTACTTGTGAGACCTACGTGAACCTAGAGCTCTGATACCATGTTGTCACGACGCAAATACTAATCTAGGTCGCGATGGCGCCCAACGCCGATGTTAGGCAAGCCAATACAATTGGACTAGTGAGTTCCATTTAATTTTATAAAACTTTATTAACAATACTTGAGTTTTTGTCACGAGCACGAGAAAATAAAAAGTATCAAAGGCGATTTAATTGCAATGATCAAAAAGTTAAGTTTAAATAGTTACATGTCCAAAAGAATAATCTACCAATGTGTGTGCCAGGAAATGGTGTCACAAGTATACAGGCGTCTAGTAGAAGGAAATCAAAATAATACGTCTATCCTACTGTTTGAGAGGATATAGACAGAATAACAAAAGGAAAAGACTCCAATGTGCTGCTGAACGGCATCAAGAAAAGCAGCTCACCGTGGAATCTCTGATCTCGTGGAGTCAAGAACATGCTCCGGGCTGATAACCAGATGCACCTGCCTCAGAACCTGTACAATTAAGTACAGAAGCATAGCATGAGTACATAAACATTATGTACCCAGTAAGTATCTAGTCTAATCTCGAAGAAGTAGTAACGAGAGTTCGACTTGACACTTACTAGGCCAAAACAATTTATCTAAATATAAGGCTAACCATGAGTATCAAAGATGAATAACAATAAGAACAAGAAATGACAAATCTTTTCATAGGTATTTTTATGTGTCAATTCCTATCAAACAGATTACTACTTTATTCTTTCGGGCATTTTTTACGGTTTAACAATCACAGGAAAATACCAAGAAATTAGCATGCGCATATTATGCCGAGGACGTACAACCCGATCCAACAGAAAAGTAAATGTGCACTGCTGAAAGGTCGAACGACGCGAACCATAGATGCATCTATTAACCTGTCGAGGCGAACGACCTGCTCCCATGAGAGTAGTGGAAGAAATCACCTCGCTCGCGGAATATAACTGCGAAGTGGTTTCACATAAACATAACACATTCTTCTCAATTCATTTTTCAAATTAATGACTTACTTGAAACCTTTAATTCTTAAGATATTGATATAAAATTTCACTCAATGATGATAGCGCATATAAATCAATTAACAATGTTCAATAGTCATGGTGTAAGCGTAAACTACCCGGACATAGAAAGAATAGTCACTACGCACGGACCCTCATCACCTAGTACGTACGTAGTTCCCCACAATTATTCACATTATCAATTATTTTAGCTAGGGGGAAGGTTCCCTCTTACGAGGTTAGAAAGGAGACTTACCTCGTATCGAGCCTACTTCCCGATTCAAGAATGTGCTCAAACCTCCAAATGTGACACCCAACAACTCGAAACTAGCCAAACGTTAAATAAACTAGTCAGCCTATGCTCAAAAGTTCATAATTCCACCATTTAAGTGATTGCCGAAGCCAATTTGTAAGATTCCTAAAATTCACCCCTAGGACCACATGCTCGGATTTCGGAAATTCTTAAAGAAAGTTGTTACCCATAACCTAAGGATCAATAATATATGATTTTTACTAGATTCCATAACAAATTTCGTAGTTAAATCTGATTTTTATCAAAACCCTAGGTTTTACTCTAAACCTATAATTTTCACTAATTTACATGTTGAAATCTACCCATAAACTATGTATTAAACTGACATGATGTAGGGATTACTTACCTCATAAAGCTAGGTGAAAATCTCCCCTTTTGAAGCTCCCAAATTGCCCAAGTGTTGAGTGAAGTGAGTCAAAAATGACAAACTCCCGTATTAAATGAAGGCCACTGCCTTGAGCAATTTTTGCACTTGCGGCGCGTGAACCGCACCTGCGGTCTCGCTTCTGCGGACAATCGTCTGCATCTTCGGAAAAGAGAGAGGCTGGTAGGGCATTGCACTTGCGAAATAGTGCTCGCACCTGTGGATCGCACCTGCAAAAAGGGAGGCCGCATCTGCCGATTCTGGTATCCGTTCAAGGTTTGCACCTGCGAGGCTTCGACCACTTCTGCGGTCTCGCACCTGCGGCTGGCCAACCGCAGGTGCGGTTGCACCAGAAGCTCACTTTGAGCTTGGACTCGCCTTGCGCGACGTCTGAATGCCATCCGGGGCCCCCGAGGTCCCAGTAGAATATACCAACAAGTTCTAAATCATAAAACGGACTCGCTCGAACCTTCGGAACACCCGAAACAACATTAAATCTAAGAATCATACCCCAAAACTAACTAAATTCAACTTATGAGCTTTAAGTTCTTAAATTCACTTCCAACACGCCGAAACGTACTTATACTACTCAGAACGACACCAAATTTTGCTAGAAAGTCATAAATGATGCTACAGACTATTCCCGGTCTCGGAATTCCATTTGGACCTCGATAACCTTGAAAAATTCTCCTAACCTCAATTATAGAACCTCAAGAATCTTTTTCCGCTATTTGGCACCGAAACGCACCTGGGTCATCCAAAACCCGTTCTGAACATACGCCCAAGTCCGAAATCATCATACGAACCTATTGGAACCTTTAAATCTTGATTCCGGGGTCGTTTACTAAAAATATTGATTGAAGTCAAACTTGACCTTTAAGTCCAACCTTAAGGAACTAAGTGTTCCAATTTCAACCCAAAATCTTTCAATTCCCGAACCAACATCCCCGCAAGTCATAAATCAATAAAAGTCGGGTCATTACATCCTCCTCCTCTTAAACAAACGTTCGTCCTCGAATGGGTCTAGAAATGTACCTGGAGTCTCAAATAGGTGTAGATATCTGCTCCGCCTCCTGCTCAGTCTCCCAAGTAGCCTCCTTAACTGGCTGACCTCTCCACTGCACCTTCACTGAAGCTATGTTCTTTAACCTCAACTTTTGCACCTCCGATCCAAAATGGCCATCGGCTTCACATCATAAGTCAAATCACCATCCAACTGAACCGTGCTGAAGTCCAACACATGAAACGGATCGCCAACATACTTTCGGAGCATAGAAACATGAAATACTAGATGCACACTCCACAAACTAAGTGGCAAGGCAAGCTTGTAAATCACCTCTCCAATCCTCTGAAGTACCTCAAACGACCTAATATACCAAGGGCTCAACTTTCCCTTCTTCCCGAACCTCATAACACGTTTCATGGGTGAAACCTTGAGCAGAACCTTCTCCCTAACCATGAAAGCAACATCATGAACCTTCCTACCAGTGTAATTCTTATGTCTAGACTGCGTCGTGCGAAGCCGATTCTGAATTAATTTAACCGTGTCCAAAGCATCCTAAACCAAGTCAGTACCCAATAACCTAGCCTCACCCGACTTAAACCAACCCATCGGAGATCGACACCGTCTCCCATACAAAGCTTCATACAGAGCCATCTGAATGCTCGACTGGTAGCTGTTGTTGTAGAAAATCTACACGAGCGGCAGAAACTGATCCCATGAACCCCCGAAATTAATGACACAAGCGCGTAGCATGTCCTCCAATATATGAAGAGTTCGCTCGGGCTGTCCATCCGTCTGAGGATGAAATGTTGTACTTAACTCAACCTGGATGCTCAACTCTCGCTGCACGGTGCTCCAAAACTGTGATGTAAACTATGTGCCCCGATATGAAATGATGTACACTGGCACACTGAGAAGGCGAACAATCTCGCGGATGTAAATCTCAGCCAACCGCTTCGAAGAATAAGTAGTCCCAACTGGAATGAAGTACGCAGACTTGGTCAGCCGATCCACAATCACCCAGAAAGCATCGAACTTCCTCGAAGTTCATGGGAGCCCGCTTGCAAAATCCATGGTGATTCGCTCCCATTTCCACTCTGGAATCTCTATCCTCTGAAGCAATCCACCCGGTTTCTGATGCTCATGCTTTACCTGCTGGCAGTTAAGGCACCGAGCTACAAACCCCACTTTATCCTTCTTCATTCTCCTCCACCAATAGTGCTGCCTCAAGTCCTGGTATATCTTCGCGACACCCGGATAAATGAAGTACCCCGAA
The DNA here is from genome assembly GCA_005239505.1 of Nicotiana paniculata. Taxonomy (NCBI): domain Eukaryota; kingdom Viridiplantae; phylum Streptophyta; class Magnoliopsida; order Solanales; family Solanaceae; genus Nicotiana; species Nicotiana paniculata. Next base: position 10,829 of record ML353166.1, read on the forward strand.
CTATGGGCCTCCTCAAGAATCAACTCACGTAGCCCATCTACATTAGGCACACATATCCGGCCCTACATCATCAACACCCCATCATCCCCAATAGTAACATCTCTGGAATCATCATGTTGAACCTTGTCCTTGAGGACAAGCAAATGAGGATCATCATACTGGTGCTCTCTGATACGATCATATAAGAAAGACCGAGAAACCACACAAGCCAGAACCCGGCTGGGCTCCGAAACATCTATTCTCAAGAACTGGTTGGCCAAAGCGTAGAGACATGAACAAATGAAACCAAGGACTCACAGGGCATATCCAAATAATGAGAACAATACAATGATGCATACGAATAAGTGGAACCAAGGTCAAATAATACAGAGGCCTCCCTGTGGAATACTGAGACAATACATGTGATCACTACATCGAAGCAACATCATATAGCCTGGCAGGAATAACATAGAATCGAGCCTCGCCTCCAGCTGATCGGCCTCCCCCTCTTGTGCGACCCGTAGCTGACTGAGCCCCACCCCAAGCTAGGCGGGCGGTGAAGTAATTGGTGCTGAAGTCACAACCTAACTCCTTTGTTGCACTGGACCTCCCGGGCGATGAGGGCACTGCCTCCACATATGCCCCAAACTCCCCATACTCAAACCAACTCCCTAATGCTAATGGTGGGGACTGAAGGGAGTCCCGAGCACCGGGATAACTGCTAGAAGGACCTTTATGAAGACCCTAGGTCCCTATAGATTTGCTAGAAAAGTCCTTGGAATCTTCTAGACTTGTAAAGAATTCTAGAGAAAATCTTTATCTTGTAAATATTAAGGACTTGTATAATAATTAATATTTACATATTAGCCCCTAGGAGACTAGTATATACATGGGTCCAATCATTTGTAATTCATCAAGCAAACAATTCAAGTTGTCTCTAATACAAAGCTTCCTTTAACAAATTCTCTCGTGTTTTTTCTAACATTCTCTTAGCGTTCTTGAGTGTCGTAAGGCTGACTTGGCATAACAAGAACGTGAGCAAGTTGTGCGGCACGTATACTTAGTTAACGACTAAGGATGTGATACATTGCTATATTTTGTATATTGAAATTTCTGCTGTCTATTTCCAACTGCTTTTTGGAAATAGCAAGTTATGCGGCACGTATACTTAGTTAACGACTAAGGATGTGATACATTGCTATATTTTGTATGAGACACTTTTTTATCTTCATCATTAGGGTAGATCAAGTAATTGGGACTAGTATATTATTCATATGTCTTATCTGACCCAATGAACCACGTGACCTAGTAAAATGCTGCCTACGCATTAAAAATGGGACTCACATCTGCTGCCATCAAATCGAAGGATATCTTTAGCAATTGAAATAACAATGAGAATATTTTTGGAATAAAAGGTAAACAAAGGATAATTTTAAATTATTTACCAAACAATAGGAAAATTTTGACCCTTTACCGTTGAGGCTATCAAGTTTTGCGGTCTTTATTTTTGCTCCAACGTGGTAGTAGGAAGAATAAATATAGCTGAATTTATAAGCAAACTAAAGTGACATAAAACTAAAATGTGGTCTTTTGAAAAGGACAATAGCAAAAGTTTAACATACATCACATCAAAGTACAAACAAAATAAGCGCAGATCATTCTCATCACAAAAAACTTCAACTACCACCTAGTAGGGCTGGAGCAGAAATATTATATCAACCTAAAAGAAAAGGACATAAATTGTTAAAAACCAATATTCTGACGTTAAATCTAGAATAAATTCAATCATGTTTCATTTACTTCAATATTAAAAAATAAATCGAAATCCAACCGTAATACACAATATATATACACTACATTGTAATGTTTTATATATCAAAATATTTGTATATGCGTTAATCATAATGAAGTTTATCTTTCTATCACTGAGCTTCGATTTTTATTTTGAATTTGGTTGTTTTCAACCTTACATTCTAGTCTGTCAGTCAAGTAATTCTTTTTTTTTTTTTTGGTTTATTTTCATTTTTGTCGTTCTTATTTTCACCAAAACTTGGATGCACCATGCCTTTATAGTCTTTGGATGCATATATTTAGCAAAGTATATGTAAACAATGAAAAAAATGTTTAGTAGAACAAGTAAAAATAGAAAAGATAATAAAAAAAATAAATAATAATATTCAATACGAGCCAAAATAGTTCATATATGATTCAATTTATCTAATATGTTTAACAATTTGATTAAATTACTTCTATTATTATTTTATTGGCAAAATAAGAAATTTCAATTCAAATATCAACAGAAACCGAAAAAGAGTAGGTGATTTCATCTCAACTAGGTAAGCTGTAGCGAGCAAGCATTATCTTATATGTATATGTGAGAGATAATATGTATTCAAGCACACAATTTACCTATTCGGTACCTATTTATAAATTTACCTCTTAGAATACTACACTATAAACTTTATGTAGTTGTATATTTTCGAAGTAGACACTTCACATTCACATTGATACAAATAGTTGAATCGACACAAAATATAAAAAAAAAATTTGGTAATTAAATACTTCATTTGTTTATTTTTACTTATCACGTTTTACTAATCGAGAGTCAAACTATATAAACTTTGACCAATATTTTAATTATTTTTTTTTACCATATTGATATGAGAAAAATTACAAAGTATAGTACATTTCATATAGTTTTCGAATATCTAAATTATAATTTTAAAATACTAAAAATATCTAATATAATTTAGCTTAAATAATTAGTTAAATTAATTCTCGAAATGCGAAACGGCACACATAAAAGTGAATCTCTTTTCTTTCTTTAACTGATTCCTACCTTAAAACCCCGCTCCCCAAAAGGAGTTTCACTTTACATTTCAACCCCCGTATATATATATATATATATATATATATATATATATATATATATATATATTAGTACATTACAGAGAGAAGAAACAGAGAGCGAAGCCAAAGGAGAAGATTAAGGAGAAACTGTTGAATTCCGATATGAAAAATTAGCCATTCGATCATCCGAAAACCCCTAGATTCCCACTTCTCCATTGATCCAAAGCTCCTCCAGAAATGACGGTTAAAAGTTCTCCTTTTTTCCCCAGTTTTGAACCCAAAAGGTACATTTTTTATTTGCTTTCCACATAAAATAAGCTCAAATTTACCCACATTTACGATTTTATGCGCATCAAGTGTAATCTAATACGTAATAATATGTCTAATTTTCAGAAAATGGGAATTTATAATTATTTTCAATGTATATGTGTATTTGAGCTGTACAGGTGTAACTAAGGCCGACATTCAAGAAATGTTTATGCATGTAAAATTTACACTTGGCTATTAGATTATAATATAGGGGAAAAGCCAATTTTTTGTTTTTCTGATGAAATGGTTAGCGAGTTAACTCATTTGATTGATTGATGACTCATTTGTTGATCACTTATTGATTCAGAATAAAGAAACTTTAAAAAAAATCGGTGGAATTGTAGCTATTTGTATATACCTCTTTTAGTTGTGAGTTAAGGGATAGAGATAGATTCAAGATTTTGTTTTTTATTGGATAAGAAGTAGAATTAGGTTTCAGGGGCATTTGAAAATTATATGTATTAGAATTTGGGGAAGCATTTTCTGGAAACCGAGAACTTGGTGGAAAAAAGGAATGTGTTAGTGGGAGGAATGTCTTTCATGTTAATTGTTGTATGTGTTTTTGTGATCTGAGTTTGCGTGAGGTGAAAAAAGAGCGTCATGGGCTGTAGGGTCGGAGGCTTTGATGAAGTATGTTGTTATCCTTCTTGAGTAAGCGTTCTTTGGATGTTGATGCCAGGTATAAGTGTTTTGGCAATTGATTTTTTCCTTCATAAATTAATTTGGTTAAATTGCTCAATTGAAGTGCATGTTTGTACAATTTAGCAGGAATTGACTGTTGTGCTAATTTTGCGCTTTTTTGTGCACCACCTTCATGCTACTTTTCACCCACAAAAGCTATGATTAAACTTTTGGTTTTTTGTACTTGGCGATTAAACTTCTGTTGAGATGTGTATCTGAAAGTAAAATTAGTAGAAATGTAAAGCATAATCTTTTGTTGTTTTGACAGGGATGCGTATGGATTTACTGTGAGACCACAACATCTTCAAAGATACAGAGAGTACGCTACTATATATAGGGTAATTGCTAGGTGTTTGGCTGTGCTGTACTCTGATAGAAATGCACGAATCATCTGAATCTTTACTGGAGTAATCCAAGTCCTAACACAGTTTAATATGCATGTTTTTAGGAAGAGGAAGAAGAAAGATCAGAGAAGTGGAAGAGCTTTCTTGATAACCAAGAAGAATCAAGTCAGCCACATGCTTCAGAGAAGTTGGACGTCCAGACTGTGGATTTTGAAGTTAGGAACGAGCAGCAAACGGTTCCTGCGTACGTGTCTCAAGAAGAAGGTGATGGTTCAGCAGGAGAGAAGCCAGTTTCAGACATTAAAACGGAAGGGGAGCTGTCAGCTTATGTACCAGCAAAATCCTGTCAGGCTTATACGTGGGCCGAAATCAGAGCATCCTTGAGTCGCATTGATCATCTGATGAGCTTTCGTGTGAAGAAGACACCAAATGTTAAAGCTGAACTGTCAACTGGTATTCACAATCATCTTGCAACTATTAAAGAGCCAGAGGAGTCAGAAGAAGAAAATGGGGAAGAATGTTCTGTCAATGAAGAATTGGGTGATGCTACCTATACCTCTGCAGAAGCAGGTACTGCCGGCAGTGTAGTTTCTCCTGATCTTTCCTTTCCTTGGAAAGAGCTAGAGTTCCTTGTTCGTGGAGGAGTTCCAAGGGATCTTAGGGGAGAGGTATTTCTTGGCATTTCTACCAGTTTAATGGGTTTTCTGAAACCCAACATCAAAAACAATCTTGTAGCTAAGCCCAATTGATTGTCCAGGTATGGCAAGCTTTTGTTGGAGTTAACGCACGTCGGCTGGAGAGATATTACGTGGATTTGCTTGATCCAGAAAGTGATACTGGTGATGGTCAGGAGCATGATGAATCGTCATTGGCTGAAGAGAATAAGCGACGGAGTAAAGAAAGCGCTCACGTGCCAGAGAAATTGAGAAAGCAGATTGAGAAGGTCATTAGATGCATGGGCCCTGGACTTTATCGTTCAGTCTTTTCAATTCGTAGGTGCTACTTCTTTTTAGGGTCCATTCTGGTTGGTCATTCAACAATGTGTTTGTAACAGATACTTCTGAAATAATCTGTCATCTTCAGCCTTTCTTGAGTTTCTCTTTTCCACTTGTCCAAAATCAAGTTCTACCAATTTTTCGCTTATTTTGAGCATCCTCCTCATTAATATATTTCCAGCTGCCAATGGATGTTCATCCTCTTTGACTCATGTATAATATCCACTTTCATCCATTTTATTCTTCTCTTTGCTTTTTCTTTTCTCTCTCGCTCTTTCATTGACATATAGCTGGCTGCACATATCTGCATGTACATTATCACTTTCATTTCCTGTTTGATTGCATTTTCTTTGCATGCAGCAGAGGTTACTCTCCAGGCTAATGCTTTGGATATTTACAGGATCTTCCTCGAACCTTTCCTGGACATCCTGCACTAGATGAGAATGGTCGAAATTCCTTAAGGCGTCTACTTATAGCATATGCTCGACACAATCCAGATGTAGGGTATTGCCAGGTGTGACATTTTTGCACAAGTGTTCCTTTACCATTTCTTTCGTTTTCTCAATGTTAGTTTCAAAAATCCTGCTTTTAGCTATGAGGAAGGAGACTATAAGTTGTGTTGAGTTGACATGCTAGATGAGTATATCTTCCAAGATTATAAATGCTGATATAGCACCTTAAAAACTCGTACAAAAATGGAGAGAACCTTTCGACAAAAGTGGAAACAATGAGTTGTGGAGATAAAACTGTTGATTGAATATAGTACTAAGTACTAACTATATGGGTATTAATATATGAATACCGTCCCCAATATGTGTTTCAATTTATGTGGCCCATTTTTGTTAATAGCAGTTAATTTACCTGGCTCTTTTTCTTTGCTAGCGTAAGTGTTCCACATTAAAAGATTCCAACTATAACGATCTAATCTTATTATGGTCTTAATAGGAGATCTCCTTTCTGTTTTTTTACCCTCTATGATATGTGGTCTTCATTTGACCGCTTTCCTATAAGCAATCTAACTTTATATGTACTTTAATTTGTTTTGAACACATCTGTGACTTGTTTGGTAACAGCCTAGGACTCAATTCTCATGTTATTCAATTCGTTCTGTTCTGATCTTTCTGCCGATGTGTTCGTTTGACATGCAGGGAGTACTTGTTAGCTAAGTAGACAAACTATTAAACATTTCATATTATGGTTGAAGGTTGTGCGCCTGATAAAAAAAGGTCTAAGATTGTGCATTGTGGGGCTTCTTTGAGTTCGAGGCAGAAGAGAAACGTTTGGCAATGTTCTACAACCCCATCACATGGGGGTAGGATGAAGAAATAGAGAATTTTGAGGATATAGGCTCATTTGCGTATGGCAAGGGTAATTTTAAGCTAGATGAGAGGTGCTTGTTCGAAAAGGAGCTTTAGTCTTATGAAAAATACACTTGTACCTTCAATTTTTCATAAAATAATGAATGGAAGAGAAATCCTTGAAATTTCAAAATAAAAAAAAAGGAATAAAATTAGAGGAATTGTCGCAATGATTTTTAAGAATTCGGGGGTGCATTGACTAAACATGATGTATTTTCCTTAACAGCTACAAGATTAGATGGAAGCAATTACCATTCGGGGTGGTACTTATTCTTTTTATTTTTCCATTGACGTGCATGGAGTTTTATTTTCTGATTGCTCTTCCTGCATTCTAAGCCATATGTCCTTATTTTCTGTTATCTTCTTGCAGGCTATGAATTTTTTTGCTGGTATCTTACTTCTAATGATGCCAGAAGAAAATGCGTTTTGGTAAGTTCTCAGTGAAACTTCGTGTATCTTCTTTTCACATGGAATGCTCATTTTATACCCCGGGAGAGAATGTTATTGGAATGCAAATGGAGCTCATATTTTTCTCTTTAATTCTTTAATTCCGTAGTAATTTTTCTTATGTAAGTCCAAAGTTTGTAAAGATTATGCAGTCTTTTGGGAAAGTATTCTATCAAACATTTGTTTAATTAAAGTAGCTTAGGTTGTTAGATGATTTGGTGACAGAGGAGGTGACTACAACAATTGTTTGAGCTGCGACACCTTGAATGCAAAGTGAACTATGATACTAGGAATATAGGTGGAATAACAAGGATGATAAACAACAAAAGATGATAGCATTCTGAAGCTTTCATCTTCATTTTGATTTCGATAGGACTAAATTTTCAGACCAAAACCAGATATGTTTTGATTAAGACAAGTGTGACTTCATGCTACACATCGATTTAAATATCTGATTAGATTGCTCATGTGTCAACTTTGTATTCCGTTTCGGTGTCATGGGAAGTTAAGCCTAGTTGCCTTTGGCTCAAGGCCGTTTCGATTCCAAAGCAGTAGTGTTAATTCCTCTATCAGCAATGGAGCAGTTACTTTTTTTTTTCAACAATTATTTATTTCACTTTCTTGACAATGGCTAAATTCATTGTTCATCTTGCCATGATTTTGACACTTTAAAACTGAATTCTCTCAGACTTCAAAACAACCCCATTATTTGTCTCAATTTATTGCTAAAAGTTTTTAACCCCATTATTTGTCCCAATTTATTGCTAAAGTTTTTCACCCTACTTTGGCATTTCTTCAGAAAGTGAGAAAGTGATTTTATGTGTTACGAATTTCATTAAAATATTTGCATCTTGAATGAAGCACACAACTAAAAAATCAGATTATTTCAAGGCTGTGCAAGTGAAGCACGACCATTAATAGTCAATTTAAATTTATTTGGGGGAGGGGGGCGAGGAAGATAGGGATACATGTACCTGGGCTTAACATAGAAAGATCTTTTTCTTGGTGACAACTAGCTTTAGTGTAGAGCAAATGCCAGTCTGGCTTTGCTAATGGTAATTTTAGCTTTACCTTTTTTATTTGAATCTTTAAATGTGGAGGGTTCTATTTAACAAACCCTTAACAGGTGATACACCTGTTTCCAACCTCTATCCGACACCCCTTCAGAAAAGAAAGAGCAAAGCAACAAAGTTTTGTGAACTCCCCCTTCTCTACCTCCCTTTTATGCATTTGTATATGAGTTGCGGCTCTTGGATGGTATTCTACAAATGCTTTGGGCTTTTCTAACTCATTCTTTTAAACCTAATAAAACTTTCATTAATCAGTTACTACAACCTTTAGCTTTTTCATATCATCCATTGCCTTGCATAATCCATAAAGAATGATTTGCATCTGCACAAAATATGCTTGTGACTTGTATAGTATCGCTTAGTGCACTGCTAAATTCTTTTCCTTGTAGATCTCTCAGATTTCTCTTTTTTTTTCACACTTCACTAAAATGACAGAAGATTCAATTCAATATCAGATTCTATAGGGTTGATTATACCATTTCTATTCTTATGCTTTTTATTCATGCATTATAATTGTTCACTTGTTTAAGTAGAATTACTCTTTGTCAACTTCGTTCCTTGTGGGTTTCCTTCAACTGGGCATTGTTAAGTTTGTCAAAACTGCAACTATAGAAGACTGCTTATGCAAGTTTGATAATATGGTGGAACATCAGAAGCGACTAGAGCTGTTACATCTCTACAAGGGACAATCTAGAGATTAGAATATTGGCTTTCTTCCATGTGAATTGTAAATATACATGTGTATTTGTTTACGTACAGTAGTGGTTAATGCCGAAGTATTTTATGCATTTCTTGAGGTTGAGTTTGTTTATTGGCAATATCTGGAGACCTTCATTCATGCTATTTTAGTAACTAAACAACGTTGTTTATCTCTTATATTTATTTTCATTAATGCAACTAAACTAACATTATAGGCGGGTTGTTTTGAATCTCCAGGGCTTTGGTGGGTATTATCGATGAATACTTTGACGGCTGTTACTCGCAAGAGATGATAGAATCCCAGGTTTGCATAACCATACACCTGATTTTGGCTATGCAGGATGATCATTACTCATGCAAATGGTCTTTTTTTCCATTAGGTGGATCAACTGGTGTTTGAGGAGTTAGTGCGCGAAAGGTTTCCGAAACTTGGTTTGTCCATTGCTTTTATCTAGTTTATCTTGGTTGTCTGCTTTCCACATCAAAACACTCCAACTGCTGTTTCTTATTAGATGATCCCTTTGCTGCAGTCAATCATCTGGATTACTTGGGAATGCAAGTGGCATGGATTTCTGGACCTTGGTTTCTTTCAATTTTTGTAAATGTGCTTCCCTGGGAAAGTGGTAAAGTTCTTGTTCTGATGTGGAAATTTAATTATAACTTATAGCTGGTTTTAACCGGTCATGTTCTTAATGAAAGTTATTTGGTTAGTTTTTACCCTTGATGATTTATTTTGCTTTCAGTTCTTCGAGTTTGGGATGTGCTTCTTTTTGAGGGAAATCGTGTCATGCTCTTTCGAACAGCACTTGCTTTGATGGAGTTGTATGGTAGTACATTTCATTGTGATTGCTCTTCATTACATGCCAAACTCGTTTAGCTGGAGCAACTGAGGCTATCTTAGACAATTATTACGATCATAACAAAATCTTGCAGGTCCTGCTGTAGTTACAACTCAGGACGCTGGGGATGCAATCACCTTATTTCAATCCCTTACTGGCTCAACTTTTGATAGTAGCCAACTTGTGTTGACAGCTTGTATGGGTTTCTTAAATGTCACTGAAGATAGATTGCTAGCACTGAGAGAAAAACATCGGCCAGCTGTTCTTGCAGTTACTGAGGAGAGATCAAAGGGAGGCCCTGTTAGGAAAGACACAAAAGGTCTTGCCTCCAAGCTGTATAGTTTTAAGCATGATCCTGAATCATTTATAAAAGAAACAAAGCCGGAGGAACGGCTAGGTGATAAGAAAATAGGCAATAAAATATCAGACTCAAATTCCAACTCCGCAAGTCTGGATGAATTTCTCAACAACCTGAATATAGATTCACATGTGGATTCCCTTCCAGATCTTCAAGAACAGGTTACTTGTTCAGTCCTCTTAGCATATCCAATAAAGAAGTCGCTTTTGGGCTTCTTCACCTTATTTTGCTTGGCTTTCAGCTGAAGCTGACATTTTGATTTGTGTACTTCCATTTGTATATTCGGTGTTAACACTTTGAGAAAAATAATTTTTGTCAACTTTACATTTTCCCTGGTATAAAAAAAACCTGCGTTTTTTTGATGTCCAATAGCTCAAGAGAATCTTCAAGGATATTCTTTCGTCTTTTTGGTGTTGACCTATCTCATAGTTCAAGGAACCACATGTGGATACATTCTTTGTTTATCTTATGTGTATGGGCAAAATGAATGCTGATAGGGAATTCCTTTGTCATCTGCAAAATACCCAACTGAATCTCCAACTTCTCCTTGCATCGTTGGCAGGGACTTTCATGCCCAACCAATTTCTAATGAAAGTTGAATTTGCTGCATCTTTTTTTGGGTCAGTCTTGTTACTGTCTTTGTTTGTAGAACTCCGTGCATACTGCATTGGGGTTTCTATTACATGTGTTTAGTGCATGAAGAAAAATTTGGCAAATAGGTAGATTATGAAATATATTACCCCCAGGGATTTGATCCAACGGTAAATGAAGTAAAATGATCTGTAGTAGGCATACGAGTTCAAACCTTGCTGAGGACTAACTCCTGACAGATAAGTGGGGCGAGGGTAGAGGTCCAGGGCAGTACTCCTCCGAGTTCCGTGGCAATTGTTAGTGTTCTGTGATTAAGAAAATTACTTGCCTGTTTTAGTAACTAAAGTGATTAACCACTATCTCTTTTTAAAGTGCAATTATTAACAGCTCTTGTGCAGGTTGTTTGGTTGAAGGTTGAGCTCTGTAGGATGCTGGAAGAGAAGAGAGCAGCTACCCTGAGGTTTGCATTTTTATTTCAGAAGTCCAACTTTTGGTTCATTTTGATGCGGAATCTCCTGTAGTACTTTTTGTTCTGTGATTAAATCATGAAGATTGTGTCCACAACTTTCTATATTGACAATGCTAAACTATGAAAAAGGAAGGTTTTAACCTAAACATATAAAAATGGTAATTTTCTTTTTCAGAGCTGAAGAGTTGGAGACTGCGCTTATGGAGATGGTCAAAGAAGATAACCGACGACAATTAAGTGCAAGGGTATATGTTCTTACATATGTTTAATTTTAGTACTCATGTTTCTGGTTGCTTGTAAGTTATATGCGCTTTAAATATGGATGAAAATTTCACTTGGAAACAGACTTTTCTAGTAAATTTTTGTTATCTCTATTCATAAAATCTTAGCTTATTCTGGACTTCCCAAAACAAAGGAAATTCTGTTGTCAACATATTATTCTGATGTTTTGTTGACAATCTGCAGGTTGAGCAATTGGAGCAGGAAGTGGCTGAACTGCGACAAGCCCTTGATGATAAGAAAGAGCAAGAGCAAGCAATGCTTCAGGTAGTTAAACGAAGTATATCCTGTAAATCTGCTTTTAAAGCTATATTTACATGCTTAGGATATAACCTGTAGGTTTTGATGCGGGTTGAGCAAGAACAGAAAGTCACGGAAGATGCTAGGATTGCTGCCGAGCAGGATGTAGCTGCTCAAAAGTATGCAGTACATGTTCTTCAGGTTTGATATCCATTACCAGTGAACAATTTAACTTGTTTATGTGAAGCAACTATTACAATTCTTTGATGTGTAAGCACATTTACCATGGGTGCTCAAAACTCCATAACTAGCCAATTGCAGCTTGTGAACATATCCAGTGGTTCAATGGCTAATTCTTTTATTTGATAAGTAGTAAGACTTCACTAATATAATTGGCCCAGCACCAAGACAGTGCTTGTGAGTACATCACTACTACTAATTGTTCTTGTGTCTTTTAATGCGTTGAGTTTTTGAGTAGTAGTAATGAAACAGCTAAGTTTGGCAATTAAAAGCTCTCTTGTGAAGCCAACAGTATTGCCATTTAGCTTACAGTTTCAGCTTAATAGTTTCATAACGCGAAACTTAAATTTCCTGAACAACCTTTCCATGCAGGAAAAGCATGAAAAGGCTATGGCTTCTGTTGCTCAGATGGAGAAGAGAGTTGTCATGGCTGAATCAATGCTTGAAGCTACCTTGCAGTACGAATCTGGTCAAGTCAAAGCTCTATCTTCCCCACGGTGTGTGAGAGTTCTGAGTTATTCCCTAAATTTTACTTCTTCTCTTTTTCTTTTGAACGGTCCTTGTGCATCCAAGGTAGGTGTAGAACATGGCAAATTTCCTTTTTTAACGTCTGGTGAACTATGTGAACATTAAAAGCTTGTGTTCCTTTCCAGTTGCACCAAAATAATCAATTGGGTAACATTTGTAAAAATTTCTTAGTCCTCCCAACATGACTCTCCCCCCAAGCCGGCAAAAATCCCTTGAATGTCCATGGCGTTGCCCATGATATTCCTCCACTGTCAAAGACACTCCAACAGCTAAGAGCCCTTTCAGAAGATGGACCGGGGATGTACAAAAGTAGTCATCTGATTTTTGGGGAGACTTGAAAGAGATTTCCTTAAATCCTATCTTCCCCCTCTAGGAAAATATTGTTTCGTTCTAGCAGATACCTGCGATTCACCTCAATAGTTCCATGACTCCACTTAATTAGCGCCTACAAGTACGCCGATGTATTTATTTCACATAGAACCAATGGAGCTACCCAGACAGTCTGCTAAGGGGTTGTTTGTTGGCAAAGAACCTGCGGAAGAACCACTCTGCTTGGGAGTTCATGTTGTGAGCTTTCCCAATAGTGATTCGCCCCACTTCCTCAATTTTACTTTTATCCAGGACACAGCTTGAAAGAGGAGAATAACCTATTTAATGTAACAATTTGCTCTTACTCTGACTTAGAAAGTAGCAGGGAACCATCACCAAAAACCACAGGTCGAATTTGGATTGGGTAAATGACTATTAGCCAGCTGCACAACTCTATTGCAACAAAAAAAAGAAAAAAAGAAAAAAATTAATTGATGAAGTAAGCATTTATGACAATTCTTAAATCTGGATATGTACATTATGAAAGCACACATAGGATTATGAGGTGGTCAATGAAGGGTGGAAAGCATCACAAAATAGAAGTTCAATGGCTATGGTGGCTGGGTAGGAAGATGTTACTGGAAAAGGAATGAAGTAGTTTGGTAATTTTAGACACACAATGGATGCAAAAATAGATTCATTTGACAAGCTGCTATCTAATTTCTGTTCCGTAAACTGAAAAGACCTATCCCAAGTGTCAGCAGACAGTGCATGGTGACGCTTGTTGTCCCAAGTGTTGGTAAACAGAAGAATTATATTTACTTATGATTTGTTTCCCTCAGCGATTCTTTTTTTTTTTTTTTGGGCAGTATGATACTTTTAGCACTTGGTATTTGGTGAAAGAGAAAGTTAAAACTACTTGCACGAGCATTTTACTTGGTCTTAGAGTATCTCAGCATTCTTACTCTCTCCTGTGTCTATCATAACAAGTCTAAATTTTAGTTGTTAAGCTGTTAAGAGTTTGAGATCCGTTCTTTCAATAATATTCATAAAGTTGAACAACGTCTTGGTAATGTGTTGGTTGGTATTCTGTCTTTGACGGAGATTTTGAAAAGTAGATTAATTTAAGAACCTTTTATAGTTACTGAAAGAATCTGTAAACCACGAGATCATTGTGTAATAAAATATGGTGAATGTACGTGTTAAGGAGTTTCTCATCCAAAATCACTTTCAGAGTTTTGTTTCTTGTTATTTTGGTGTATAGATGAATTAAAGTTACCATGTGTTTGTCAGGTCAGTAAGACCAGATTCTCCGCAAGGTGTACCAGCAAAAAGGACAGGTCTACTATCATTTGGCCTTGGTTGGCGTGATAGGAACAAGGTATTGTTGACATTTCCCTACTTTTAGGGAATATCTGTTATTAGTACAATAAATAAGAGCATCTATTCTTGGCAATGATAAATATAAGCAGAATATTTTTATAGGCTTAACTAGTGAAGATGCATTAATTAGTGGTGTGAAATTACATTGCTTGAGTGGTATCTTTTAGTCAAAAGCTTACCATTGTGGTTGGGGGTTAGACGCCTACGCATAAATTATATCCAATACGAACATACATGAAGATGGGGGACATAATGTAATGCCTAACCTTCACAAGACAAGCATGGGGCACTAGACATGCCTAATTGTGTAGAAAAGGTGACGACATTACCAATATTAATTGGAAGTGTGTCATAAAGATGAAACTTAACATTTTGCATGAGGATACAACTCTTTTACATCATGATTGTTTTAGTGGTTATTATGGCCCTTCTTCCTAAGGGTCAGCCTTAACTTTCTGTATCAACTTAGACCTAAGAACGAAAGAAAAAACATAGACCTAAGAATGATCAATATGAATTATTTGACAGGGGAAGCCGAACAATCTTCCATCACCAAATGAAACTAAGCCTGAAGATGAAGGACCAGAAATGAGCAGTACGAAGACTGAAGCTAATGGACAGCAAGGATAGGGAAGACGTTGCTAAATGAAGGTGTATACTGAAAGTTTGATCATGAAGAGGTGGTGACTGCATCCTCAATTGGTAGCATGTGTAGGTCCTTTAGGCGTCTTGTCGAAGTATAATTTGTACCTCCCAACTCAATTTTGTATAAACAGTTATTTGATTCTTTTGTACAGTTATGTAAAGAAATTTGACTTCTTTTTGTAGCCGTTATGAAATGTGAGCTTTCATTTTGCTCAATTGTGACCCCCCCCCCCCCCCCCCCCCTCCCGGGAAAGATCAGAAGAAACTGCTTCATTTGGCTCAGTGAGCATTGTGCCAAGTGTCAAAACGAACACGTGTAAATCTTTAAGACAACTCCAATAAGCTTGGAGATTCAAAAATAAATTTATAAAATAGAAAAAATGCGCTGCAGCCTTTAAAGAATTAATTTGGCCACAGTTATTCACATCATGGGTCCCACATTTGGGCATATCTATTCACACCATGAGTCCCGCATCTTTTGGACTCCCACATTTCTTCATCCACGATCATCTATTCAAAAAATTGGAGTCTTCTTTATAGATAATTTTACATAGAAATAGAAAGAAAGGGGGAGGGGGGGGGGGGGGGGGGGGGGGGGGGGGGAATACTCCACGATCCTCATCCTAAACGTGGACATCAAAACCTAACTCATAACTAACTGTCTCCTATGCTAATAACTCACAAACGACTGCTCTTTCTTTTATTTTCTTTTATATTCCCTTTTTTTCTCTGCTCAAAATACAGAAGTCTGCAAATATGGCTACAACACTTCATGAAATCAATCAAATTTCAAGCAACTCGATGCAATGGAATCTCAAAGTTAGAGTTGTTCGAATGTAGGAAATGCCGGATCGTTTCAATCCTGGAAAACCATATTCGATTGAGTTAATTTTATAAGATATAAATATAACATATCCAACTTTATATAGTTCTAAAGTTTCTATTCTTTTATGGTTCTATGAAATTCTTCACAATAAAATGTACTAATTGTGAAAAAAATATGTAGTACCAGTACTCTATTTCTGTTTCCGAAAGTAGTTAGTTATTAATTTCTTTATGATGAACTTTTTGCAATTTTGCTTGTTCAACTTCACTTAGTTTTCAAGATTCTCTTCATTTTCGGTTTAATAGATAAAATTTCCATAATAACTGTACTAATTAAATGATTATGCGTACTACCAGTATTCTGTATTTGTGTCTGAAAGTTTATCATCAGAAAGTTTGTTATTAATTTCTTTAGGACAAACAATACGGAAAGTTTTCTTATATATGTGCAACGATCCGGCATGTCATTTTGAGAATTTAAGTCCCGTTCGGCAGCATAAGGCCTTGAGTAGCTTCATATTATGTGTATTGACTTGCGTGCGTGGTCGAGTTCAGTTACCGGATGATCCAAAGTCAAATCAGAAGAAGCATTCTAGTTGTGGAAGCTTAAGCCGTAAGAGTTGCCCGGAATTGTCTTTTGCGTAAACGGCTCCGGAATAGATTTTGGTGAATTTCAACAGTTTCGTATGGTGAATTTGGACTTAGGCATGCGTCCGGATTTGGATTTGGAGGTCCGTAGGATAATTTGAAGCATTTCGGGAAAAGTTGAAAATGTTGAAGTTTGGAAGGGTGAGAGGTTTGACCAAGAGTTGACTTTGGTGATATCGGGGTCGGAATGTGATTCTGAGAGTTAGAACACCTCCGTTGTGTCATTTAGGGCATTTAACGTCATTCCGGGTTGATTTGATAGGTTTCGGCACGAGTTCTAGAAGTTGAAAGATTTGAAAGTTCATAAATTCGATTCATGGTGCAATTTGTAGTTCGACATTGTTTGATGTGATTTGTGACCTCGAGTGAGTCCGTGTTAGGTTATGGAACCTGTTGGTATGTTTAGACGGGGTACGGGGGCCTCGGGTGAGTTCGGATGGGCTAAAGGCCATTTCCTTCTATTTTTGGACTGCTGTTTTCTGTCATCTAGTTTCCTTTCGCGTTCGTGTCACTTACTCCGCGTTCGCGTAGTGTAATTTTGGAGGATGAATTATTTGTTCTCCACGTTTGCATAATTCCTTCCGCGATCGTGGAAGCCTGCCTTTCCCTCCTTCACGTTCGTATCCGCCTCTTTGTGTTCTCGTAGTAGAAACCAGGAACTGGGCACTGGTGATCATTTACCCTTCGCATTCGCGTGTTCCCATGTGCGTTCGCGAAGGTTCCTGTCCTTATTCTTCGCGTTCGTGGCCCTTTGTTATAAATTGAATTATCATGAGTATTAGAGTATATATTTATGGATTGCACATTGATTGACTAGTTTTGGAGCGATGGACATCGATTTGAGTTGTTGGAAAAGCTTTGGAGCCGGTTATGGAGCTTTAGAACGAGGTAAGTCTCTTGTCTAACCCTGTGAGGGGGAAACCACCTCCTAGGTGATAATTATTGTTATGTGCAACTAGTTGTGGTCGCTATGTACGTACAAGGTGAGGAGAGCCTGTACATAGCTAAAGCATATTTATGTCGGGGTAGACTTGGGACCTTATTCTGTAATAATTGAATTATTTGAACTTGTTCTGCTGGCTTAATTAATTGAAATTATATCTGAATTTGATTTAGAAATAAAAGTATCAGGTCAAGCTTTAATACCCCGAGTTATTGCTAAGGTATTTGATAAATGTACAGATATGTACTTATTATTGTGCTCATGTACTTTATTGTAAGTGCGTATCTTGTGATTCGGAAACTTCCTTCCTTTCTTGTGGAGCGGGCTGAACGCCTTGGCATTATCTCTGGGAATGGGATAAATTTGTTCCTTCTTGTGGAGAAGGCCGAACGCCTCAGTAGTATATAGATGTGCATCTCTGGTTCGCACTGTTCGACTCTCGACAGTGTACACACCACTCTGGATTGGGCCGAACGACCTCGACAGAATCGTGCGTTATACTGCTGGTAGTCCGAATATTCATGAAATAAACTTTTCATTAACGCCCGATATTTTATAGTATTTCTCATTTGTCTGGTATTGTCACTTGGTGTTTATTCTGAATATTAAGGTAGGATACATGATCGATAAATTTATGCTTAAAAGGAAATAACTAGAACATTATGAAACTTTAGATTTCTCCCCTATTGTTGTGTACTTTAAAATTATATGAATTATCGTAGTGTTTATTTAATTAGACCTCTAGTAAGTGTCGATGTGGACCCCTCGTCACTACTCCTTCGGGGTTAGGCTAGATACTTATTGGATATACGTTGATTACGTACTCATACTACACTTGCTGCACGTTTTCGTGCAAGTACCTATATACCTGGTGGCCTTTTGGGTGCAGAGACGTGGATGTTTCGAGGACTTACCTTGAGCTGCATTTCATGTTACGACCCGCAGCCTGTAGAGTCTCCGTCAGAGCTGTTAATGTTCTCCTGTCTAATTTGTATTCCAGACATATGTTGTATTTTATTATGTTTCCTAGTTGATGCTCATGCACTTGTGACACCGAGTTTTGGTGGTTTTTACGGGTTGTTCGTTATTGTAATTACATATTTATCATCATTTTTCCCTAGAAGTTCTATCTTATGCCATAAGATTAATGAAGATTATGATTTCAGAAATAATAAAATTAGCAAATAAATGGATAAATTAATGTTGGCTTGCCTGACGGCGGCGTTAGACGCTATCACGACCTATAATGGATTTTTGGTTGTGACATAAATATTCTGGAGTTCCAAATCACGCTCTTACTCTAAAGGTTGGTGTACCCGTGATATCATTAAGAAATATTGATCTGTCAACAGGATTGTGTAATGGAACAAGGTTGATCGTAAGTAAACTTGGAAATCAAGTTATTGAAGCCAAGGTTCTGTCAGGACATATGGTTGGACAGGAAGTGTTTATTCCTAGAACAGAAAAGGTCTAAAAATGCCACTCAACTATCAGAAATGGTCTATTCATGCCATCCGTTAATAAAATGCTCATTTCATGCCACTGACGTTACACATTTGTCTCATCCATGCCATTATTAACTAACGACTCAATTTTTATTTTTCTTAATATTTATAATGTGGGGCATGGGTTAATTCGGAAGAATGAGGACATTACACGTGGAAATGTTGGGGTTAAAAAAAATTTAAAAAAAATAAAAATTGAGCCGTTAGTCAATAATGGCATGGATGAGCCAAATGTGTAACGTGAGTGGCATGAAATGAATATTTTTCTAACGGATGTCATGCATAGACCATTTCTAATAATTGAGTGGCATTTTTAGGCCTTTTCCGTTCCTAGAATGACATTGACTCTGTCTGATGCTAGAATTTCATTTAAGTTTCAATTTTCAATCCCCGTATCTTTTGCCATGACAATCAATAAAAGTTAAGGACAATCATTGTTCACGTACGATTAGTTTTGAAGAAATCAGTGTTTACACATGGGCAACTATATGTTGCTCTTTTCCAGGTTATAACTAGAAAATGATTAAAAGTTTTGGTTTGTGATGACGATGGACAAATAAGTACTGAAGCTATAAATATAGTATTTAAAGAAGTTTTTCAAAATTTAATCTGACTATCGAAAGATAATCAGTGTATTTGTTAGTTTTATATACTACATTTGTTGCTAAGATTCATGAACCAAATGGCAAAAGAGCAGCTCTTGCATTCATTCCTGAAACATTTAATAGATATGTTGTATTTTTGGATAAATTTTTTAATCAGTTTGTGATTCTCTGTTATTGGTTTATAAAGTAATATGTACATATTAATATTAACTAAATTGCTGCTCTTCAATATCAATATTTAACGTCATTTTTCTAATTTTTATCATGTATTATAGGGTAAATTCCCATACATGAAGAGTTGCATAGCAACTTATCTGCTGATGTGATAAAAAAAATACAACGCGCAGCTACGGTTGTTAGATCAATGCAGGATGATTACCATGCCTGAGATCTCAGATTCAAGTTACAAGGTGCGTTATCTCATTTGTGTGCACTTCTTTTGTAATATGATTCAACATGTAATCCTTCAACTGGAACTTGTATTTAGTTTGCGCAACTTCTTTATACAAATTTTGGTGTTGGTGTCCTGGCACCAACACTAGGACACAAAATTCAAGTGGCAAGCTAATAAAGATTAACTAAAGCTTTTGTAAGTTTTTATTCCTAATGCAATTTCTTGGTTAAGAATCGTATAAAATCAGTGGGGAGAAGTATTTTGAAGGCACTCTGGCCGGGGTTGCTGTAAATATAACTTGATAGTCCAAGTTATATTTGGTTGGATGAAATGAAACTTTGTGCACTTGCTTAATTGAGGTGCTTTAAATGGTACAGAGGAGTGAATGATCCTAGAAACAAAACTGAAATAAGCAAATGATTGGGCCCTTACCATGCAAACTAACTATGAAAGTTTATCCTTACCCGATTCCATAATTCACCCTCCCAAGATACAAGCCAGTCATTCTGCTCAAATATAGGACTGTATATTCACGTTAGCCTTGTTGTGTGATCAAGACAAATGCTCCATCGCCTTTTGTTTCAGACACGTCAAAAATATGATGTGCTTGTGTCGTTGGAATTGGAACTTTTGAAGCTACAATATATACAAAACATAGGTCCACATTTTTTGAATATTTATACAAATATTCTTTTGACCTCAGTTTTAAATTTTGATTATATTTTATAGTGATGTTCGGTCAAAAATATATATATTTACTTATTATTATCTCACATTATAGTACTTTTAATCGTCTTTTGAGTATTAATTATGTTATTTTATGCTTAATATTATATTTTAATTGTGTAGGAATAAAGCGATGTGAAGATGAAAAAATTTGGAACAATATTAAATAAAATACGAAAGAAAAAGAAAGAAAAAAAAATAATATAAAAGAAGGGGGACACCCTTTTGGGTTTTGTCCCCCCAATTGGAGAACAAATGAAAACTATACATTTCAAACAAGGATTAAAGAAGGATAGACGTGACTGCAGTGCGCGGGTTGCCCTATTTTGTTCGGGACAAAGTTATTTCGGTCCTACACAATCCCAACATGTATAAAAATAAGTATAAACTCAATTTTGAGGAGGAGGACATGACTTTTAGAGAAAAACACAAGCACAGAGTTGCGATGGAGGCCGGAATTCATCAAGTTTCATCTTTTCTTCTATCAAACTTAGTATTTTTATGTTTCTTTGTATAATTTGTTATTTGGCTACCATGTCCACGTAGAGCTAAACTTCACGTTTTAGGGTTGTGGTTCTTTCATGAATATTGTTATTCGAACATTGATTTTGATTTCTTAGTTTATCGCATTGGTTTATTTATTCAATCTTGCGCTTAATTATTTGATTGCTTGATCACCAACTGAATACTATTTATGAATCTAGAGTTGAACTCGAAAGTGAGAATTCTAGATTGCATATAGAATTGAGTAGATCAAGTTATTGAACCTGGGCATCGGGGAACGGATTCGCGGTTAGGATACATATACCTAATTGCCTTGCTTGGTTAATTTACAGGAATTATAAATGTGTTCTTGTTGATTCTAACTCCATGACATATAGGCAATAGGTTAGCTTGAATAGGCGAGTAAGAACTCGACAGATTCTTATGAGAAATATTAACCATGTTAATCAATAAACTAGATAAATTAATTAGTTAATTTAATTGAGGAATACAATACGATTGTTAGATAGCCCATAACCCTATATCGTTTTCATTACATTGATATCATAAAAATCTATTTTTCCCTTGTTCAGAGTTCACTATTTGTTTTCTTTATTTTAATTAGTTTAGAATCAAATATTATTAGGTTTAATTCTTGTTTAGATAATTAGGATAGTCTAATTTAGCTAATAGTTATTCACAAGTCCTCGTCGGTTCGACATCCGACTTTTTGTCACTTTATTACTTGACGACTGCGTATACTTGCATGGGTGTGTTTGGTCCCAACAAGTTTTTGGCGCTGTTGCCGGGGACTTGGAAATTAGCTAGTTTCTAGATTAGACTTTTAATTACAAGTTTTATTTTTTTTCTTCTCTTTTTGTAAATATTTTATTTTTATAACTATTTGATTTTTTCTCTTAATGTGTTTCTAGTTCTCTCAGCATGACATATGCGGATGAAATATACAGAGGTAAGGTTATTGAAGAAGACGCTTGGTTGACGGAAAACTTTTATGGCCCGTATTTTTGGGCTTGTCATGGCCTGACCTCTTGGAGATCTGAATTTGAATATGAGAGTAAGGGTTGGATATTCTCGATTAGGGGAATCTACGGAACGACGTTGTCTTCTAACAACGTTGGTGAATGACTGGTCTAAGGAGAGAGTTGAACTTGCATAAGAAATTGACAGGTTTGGCTTGGCTTTGTGTAACTTAGATGCAAATTTGAGTGAAAAGGTTGATGCGTGTAATGCCCAACAATTTAATAATGAGTTGTGTGAAGATGAAAAAAATCTTCTAGACCAAATTAAGGAGCTAAAACAAGTATACCAATCACTAGACCATATTTTTCATCAGGATGCCAATATTGAGAAGAGTGATATAGAGTCATATGAGGGAGTAGATAACATTACTTTGAGAGACTTGTGTGTGTGCACATATGAGGATGTAAAGAGTAATACAATTCTAGAGTTAGCGCGTATTGTTCCTCATTCCATATATTTTTCAACATTGTGTTTAGATGATGACATGAAAATCGAGTCATCTGAGCCTTTGGAGGAGCCAATGGATGAGGAACGAGGTGTTTACACTCTGAATTTTGTCGTGCTAGAGAGACTGAATTACATACCTCGTTCGAAGGCCAAGAAGTGTAAAATGCGATATTGGTTGTTTGGCCCAATTACAATTGTCCCACCACCCCGGTAGCATAACAGAAACCTCTATGCCAAATTAGGGGTAATATTCAGAAGTTCGAGATGGAGATAAAAAGTGGTTCAAGTCGTGCCGCGACGTTAATCAGGCGCTTGTTGGGAGGCAACCCAGCTTTACTGCTTTCTTTTATCTTTGTTTATTTTTTATTTTACTTTATTTTTATTATTTTGTAGTATTTATTTTTATTTTGTAGGATTATGAGCATAGGAAACAAAGACAATGGAAGAATGCGAAAGCGAGCTAGATGGTTGGAAATAAGTATGGGGTGGCCGCACAAAGGACCATCTGTGGGAGAAGTCTGAGTACCTCGTGAGTTCCTGGTGCTTCGGCCTTGGCCTACCAGGGAGTCTCTTTTACCTTCTTGTTATTTACAGTGTGCATGAGGACATTGCACAATTTTAAGCGTGGGGTGAAAATATTGTCTGGGTGATTTTCTAGTGTTATTCTAGCTTAATTGTAGTATTTCTTCTAGTGTAGTAGTTTTTGTCAATTTTTTTTTTTAAAAAAACGAAAATTGAGAAAAAAATTTCATAAAATTTTGGACTTTTCCTGACGATGGATCTCTTGGACAGTTTTCTTGAGGGATTAAGGTCCAATTAAAAAAAATTCAAAAATATTTTATTTTTGTTTCTAGTTAGTTTTAGTAGGTAATAATCCCCCTTGGTTTTTCTTTGTGTATTGGTTCTTTTCCAGGGAATGTAACTTGAATCGGGTAAATATTTTTATTTTTCTAGGATTAGATTATTTTTCTTTATTTTAGGAGTAGAAAAGAGGGAGAAGAGAACTTTTGTTACTTGTTTGATACTAGCATATTTAGGCCTGAGCTTGAGTATTACTTTCCTCTGAGCACTGAAGTAATGAATAAAATAGCAGACTTTCTAACACCTAGGCTCAAGGTTGTGACTTTGTATATAGCTTATTCTTATTTTGTTGTTTGCTATGACCCTGTCTGTCTTAGAGTAGAATTGATCCATCTTGATTGATACTAATGCCATGTGTGGTGAGGATTTTTTTACATATATTCCATGTTTTGCATCTTAGTCTAGAACTTGCCCTGCATGTTATTGAAGCGAAATAAAAGTGTTGTTCAGTTTAGAAGATGATAATAGGCGTTTTGATTTGTCTTGTGAATTATAGCCTTTTCAGATATTGTACCACTAGTTAGCCCTTTGAGCCTGTAGCCTTTTGTTTGGAAGCCGTATTTTTGCCTTGATTCTTTTGTTGAATCCCTAATTTTTGCACCCTACTTCCTTGAGCACTGTTGCGTAGGCTGTGATATTAATTGATAAATTTGAAGAAAGGGATGATTAAGTGAAAGATGATGACCAATGATAGCTGAAAAATGATGAAAAGGCTCTCTTTAAAAAAATGTTACATGAAAAAAAAAAGAAGGAGAATGAAAAAAATATGATTTAATTTGACATGAGGGAAATACTTGTGAATCAATAGATGAAGAGATGGCTGAAAAATAAAGTGAAAAGTAGAAAATAATGGGTGATTAAGTCTAAAAGTGCAAAGTGCTTAGGGAAGTGTAAGTCGCTATTATAAAATTCTCCTACCCGTCCCTTAGCCAATATTAAAACCCGTTAAATCCCTATTTGATTCTATACGAGCATACTTAATTAGTAGAGATGTACATAATGGGCAAGCCTATGGTTCTTTGTGCATACATGTGAATTCATTTGTGAGTGCAATAGTTGTTCTTTGATGCTAAGTCCTTAAATTATATTCATTCTTTGATTTGAGTGTATGGTCTATTTTTTTCTTGTGAGGGCACTGGTTTCATGATAAATATGTGATGCTATTAGCTTCTTTGACACAGTAGGTGAGCAAGCTTAAATTTGGTAAGTTAGAGTCCGTCTCTAAGTATAAACTCAATTTTAAGGAGGAGAACGTGACTTTTAAAGAAAAACACAAGCACAGAGCCGTCGTGGAGGCCGGAATTCATCAAGTTTCATCTTTTCTTCTACCAAACTTAGTAATTTTTATCTTTCTTTGTATGATTTGTTGTTAATTTTTATGTTTCTTTGTATGATTTGTTGTTTGGATACCATGTCTATGTGGAGCTAAACTTCACGTTCTGTGGTTCTTTCATGAATATTATTATTCGAATATTGATTTCTTAGTTTATCGCATTGGTTTATTTATTCAATCTTGCACTTAATTATTTGATTGATTGATCACCAATTGAATACTATCTACGAATCTAGAGTTGAACTCGAAAGTGGGAATTCTGGATTGCATATAGGATTGAGTAGAGCAAGTTCTTGAACCTGGGCATCAGGGAACAAATTCGCGATTAGGATAGACATATACCTAATTGCCTTGCTTGGTTAGTTTACAGGAATTATAAATGCGTTCTTGTTGATTCTAACTCCATAGACATATAGGCATTATGTTAGCTTGAATAGGCGAGTAAGAACTCGACAGATTCTTATGAGCAATATTAACCCCGTTAACCAATAAACCAGATAAATTAATTAGTTAATTTAATTGAAGAATACAATACGATTGTTAGATAGCCCATAACCCTAGATCGTTGTCATTACATTGATATCATAAAAATCTGTTTTTCCCTTGTTCAAAGTTTACTATTTGTTTTCTTTATTTTAATTAGTTTAGAATCAAATATTATTAGGTTTAATTCTTGTTTAGATAATTAGGATAGTCTAATTTAGTTAATAGTTAATCAAAAGTTCTCGTGGGTTCAACATCCGACTTTTAGTCACTTTATTACTTGACGACCGCGTGTACTTGCGTGCGGGGAGGCGTGTGTTTGATCGCAACATATAGCTTTGCACATCGTGATTAAAAAAATATCTTGCTGCAGGCATGTCGAAACCATGATCCACATATGCCGTTGGAAAGAGGACTTCTTCAATTACATTATATACAAAAAGAATTAGGTTAAGATTCTCTGTAAATTCATACAGATATTACTTTGAACTCAATATTGATTTGTTTGTCATTGTGCTTTTAACAGCTTTGCGCTTCTGACAGTAAAAATTATATTGCTGGTGCATCGTCTCTTTTTGATAGTGTAGTATTTTTTTATTTTGACGCTTCCATTTTTCTTTGCGCGCACTTCTACAGAGTTATAACTTGAGTTTACTATCAAGCTACCATGGTGCACTTGATATATCATGAGATTCCATATCCATATCATGGAATCCTGGATGATAAAACTTATCTAATGCCAAAGTTATTCAACCGAAAGTCAATTCTCCAATGATTGGTGGATTCCCTATAATGAGGTAATCCTTTGAGTCTTTGCTTCACCTTTTAGAATGATCAACAAGGATGCATTTTATGTTCAGAAATTTTGTTCAGTAAGGCCATTAACATGAAGGTTCTTGCATTCAAATCATCTACTCATGATGAGATAGTTACATCTGCTAGCCCCAAAGTGAAGATCAATCCCATGAAGTCAAGTAATTTGTGAATACCAACATTTTTCATTTTCAAAGGTTTCACGAAT
The DNA here is from genome assembly GCA_005239505.1 of Nicotiana paniculata. Lineage (NCBI taxonomy): Eukaryota > Viridiplantae > Streptophyta > Magnoliopsida > Solanales > Solanaceae > Nicotiana > Nicotiana paniculata. The sequence continues at coordinate 36,757 of ML353166.1, forward strand.
GAAAGAAATCATCAATACAAGTCGCGATGAGGTTCATATCTATTGACTAATTTTTATTAACTTCAAAATAACTATTTTGGTATTGTTGGTTTTGTACTAAGATTTTAACGTATTTTCAGACCTTATGAAGTAAGTTTTTGTTGCTGATCTTGACATAAAAGATTAATGCAACAATGTGGAAATTTAATTTTTGAATAAAATTATTTTTACTAACTTTTGAAAATATTATTGCAACACTTAATGGTTGTGATGTTTTATACTTCAATATCACAGAAGAGGGGATGATTTATGTGATGTCCAATTTTTTGCGTGCACAGATTATAGAAGGACCTGGTTCTTCTATGTGTTCCTAATACAACTGTTGCGGAATAATAAGTACAAAAATTAAAGAAAATAAGAATTTTTACGTGGAAAACACCTGACTCAAAAGGTGAAAAAAACCACGCCCTACTTCCCGTAGGCCCAAAATCTTCACTAAATAACTGAGCCAAAAACTGCATTTACAAAAACTCTTTTGTAAACCTAGGACTAACTCTAATCCCTTGTAGCAAACAACCTCTAACTGTTGCAATAACTTCAAGTTAACTCTAACGTGAATACACTGAGTACCTATTACAGATGCTTCTAGATAAAGCTGAAAGGTACAATATAAAAACACCTACTACAATTGAACTAGAATAAAAGGCAGACTCTTGGAACTGGTTCTTCTATCTGGTTCAAGTATCTTCAGGTTTGCACACTTAAATCTCACACGAATTGCTCGCAAAATGCCTTACTATTTTGCTCTCAATTCCTGTTTAACTTCTGCGTTTGTGCATGCCTGTAAAATGAGAACATCCTGCAATATATAGAGTTAGTAGATAAAGAATTAACTAGAGTTCTAATGCTACTCTTCCTTGGTGGAAGAGTTCTAGTTAATCTCAACTCCTAACTTCTTCCTTATCTTGGATAATGTTCTCTTTGAGTAAGGAGTTCTTCTCCTTATCAATTATGCAACCTTTTCGATCAGGAGATATTTATTCTTCCAGGTTACGTTTATCTCCTTCATATGCATCTCATGTGCTTGAATCTTCCCGTGTCTATGTACACCAGGGATGGACCTGGTTCATGCCTGAGTTCCTTTGTCAATCTTCAAAACTATCTTTTATGATCATGACAAACTCTGTGCTTCCATAAGCTAGGCCCTGTTTCAACTTAGCCCAATATCAACACAATGTTAGAATAATTTTCACTTATCATCAAGGACCAGGTTCATCAAGTTATAAATATCACTGTTTAGAATACAAAAGCAAAACTTTTTTCCCCTTTTGGCATCATCGAAAAGTTGCATAAAAAATGTGTGAATCCCATATTTTAAAACTTACTCATGGACATTGGGGCTACTTCAAATGCATTCATGGATTAATCATCAACAATCAAGCTAAGCATTTAAAATATCAAAGAACTATAGACAGCCAATTAGAGCAAAACCCAGCAAATTTCATTGATAGACGATATGATGCTTCCACAATCCACAAAAAGAAACAAAAATATTGAGAAACATGAGCAAAAACTTGAAAAATCCCGGACTGGGTCACTGAAAGTTCTACACTAGGCTACGAAGTTAAGGCTTGGAATAGCTGGAGGCTTGATTTTTGGCTTGGGGATGGTGCATCATTTCTTGAAGAATTCCATCATTCTTCTCCCTTTCCTTTGCAAGCTCTTTTCTGAGAGAATTTCTCTCAGATTCTACCTCAGCCAACCGTGTCTTCAGCCTTGCTATCTCAGTATCCTTTGCCCCACTCTCCTGCACTAGGGCTCTGACCTTACTATTGACTGGTGTCTTTTTAGATGAACCAGGTTCATTGGGAATGGCATGGACCCCATAATCACAAGCAAGCAGAGTGTTAACCCCAAAATGGTGTTTGCTTGTGGCCATCTTCCACTTCTTCAGTGGAACCTTACAATGAGCAAGAACAACAGTGAGAATGAAGCCATAGGGAATGACATGGGATTTGGAGCCATTGATAACCCTATTGAGAAGCTGGATAATAAATCCAGGCCAGCTGATCTGCCTCTCACTATCCAGACATTCAATCAAAACCAAGTCCAAGAAGTTGGCGATGTACCTCCTTTCCTGCCTAGGCAAAACACACTTGTTGATGAATTCAAACAATACCTTGTGGGGGGGTCATTTCACTTTTGTATACAGCCTTGGGCTCACTTTCTTCTTCATTATCACAGAATTTCTTGGTGATGNACCTTGGGCTCACTTTCTTCTTCATTATCACAAAATTTCCTGGTGATGGTCAGGGCAGTAGGAAGGGTGTCTAGGCTTGGCCACTTCAGCTTTGTGTTATCATTGTATCCTTCAGAAGGTACACCTAGCATGTCACCCAGCTCCTTTGCATCAAAATAAATTTGTACCCCTTTCACCAAATTGGTGACTCTTCCATCCTTCACTTCAGCATTGGTCATGAACTCAATAAAATCACTCCTAGCCAATCTACCATCCATCTGAAGGACCATGTCCTTCCACCCTTGCACCTCTAGCTTTTCCAGTAGTAGGACCATCTCTTCTTCCTCCAAATCCTTTAGGAGTTTATCCTTCAAGATAGTTCTTTTTCCAAACTTGGCCAGCTTGTCCTTTTCACTATCTGACTCATCCTCCTCTTCTCCACTCCATTCTTCTTCTTCAGCAATCTTTACTTATTTGGTTTTCACTGCAGACCTGTTCCTTTTGGCCAGGGTGGATGGTTCAGCAGACTTGGATAATGAAGTAAACTTCTTAGAAGAAGTCTTGGCTTTCTTGGGCTTGGGAGTCTGAACCTCCACCTCAGTAGTCACATTTTTACCTTGATGAACCAGGTCCATCTCATCCATATCAACAACCTCAACATGCTCTCCCACTTTTTCTTTTCCTTTGTCCATCCTTTTGTTCTTTGCTTTCTTCTAAAGCTTTCTGGAACTCCTCCTCACTTTGCTTCAGCTGACTCTTTGTGGCTCTTCCTCTTGGGAGAGGAATTTCAGTAGTGACAGAAGGAGCAACCTTCCTTTTATTGTTGACTCTAGCAGTGCTAGGGGTGTCACGACCCAATTTCCCACACGGGTCGTGATGGCGCCCAACGACGGGGTTAGGCAAGCCAACATAAATTACAATAAGTGTTACCCTTCCCAAGTGATTGATTATTCAATCTTTTACCACTTTTAAACATTTATTAACATGATAATAGCCTTTGACATAAAAATTAAAGCCATCTGATACGTGAACCATAAGGTAAGCACATGTATGAAAATGCAACCCAAAATCCCAAAAATGTATGCACGTGTGTGCCAGGAACTAGTGTCACGAGTGTCGGGGGCAACTATTAGAATACACCAGAATACATAAATATATACAATCCCTTAGTACGAATGAAATAGACAGGAGAATGCAAAAGGAAACTCCAAGGTGCTGCCAGGAGATCGCCAGGAAGAGCAGCTCACCGAGAAGTATAACCAACCCCGGTCAGTACCTAGCACCGGACTGATGATTAGACGTATCAACCTTCGGACTTGTACAGTCAAGTATAGAAGAAAAAGAAAGTGCAGTATGAGTACATACATAAGTACGTACCCAATGAGTATCTCGCCTAATCTCGAAGAAGTAGTGACGAGAAGTCGACTCGATACTCACTAAGGTCCAACAATAATAATGAAGACAGGATATAAGGAAAACAGTAGGTATGTAACAGAGTACAATGAATAAGAAGAATTCATAGAGTTTCCAAATAAAACACAGAAGCAATAGCAACTCCCTTTTTATTCTTCCTCAAAACCATAATCAAATCATAAGTCGAAAACAGTACCGAGCAGACATACGCGCGTGTGTGTAAAGAAATTGGCTGGAGTCATAAGAGGGAATTAGCTATGCATTGTCGGGGATCGACCGGCCCGTACCAAGAATGCATGCTCGCCGTGAAACTATACCAAGAATAGTATGCACTGCCGGGGATCGACCAGCCCGTACCAAGAGTGCATGCTTACCGTGAAACCATATCAAGAATAGCTATGCACTGCCGGGGATCGACCGGCCCGTACCAAGAGTGCATTCTCAATTAATTCCCTGTGCACTGCCAGGGATCGAACGGCCCGTACCAAGAGTGCACTAATAATCCGCCGTGGCATATGAACCGCTCCCATAAGAGTGAAGGAAACTTACATATCGCTTGCGGAATGTAAATTGCAAAGCGACAATACGCGTATATCAAGTATCAAGCCTACTTCACATATTGAACTTTTCCAATTATTTAATCAAATGGGGTACTCAAGGAAACGGTGCTAAATCCAAGCAAGAAAGTATAACAGGTAAATCATTTCAAATCAGAATAGAAGGCATGTTGTGGACATAATAGGCGTGGTCGCTACGTGTGGACTCCCGCCACATGGTACTCACGTAGCCCCCAAAACAATACATATAACACATAGAATACCTATGGGGATAATTCCCTCTTACAAGGTTAGAAAGGAGACTCACCTCGATAAAAGCACTCCTCGGACCAAGGACCGAATCAAAAGATGCGCCCGAACTTCGAAACTACTCCTGACGGCTCACAACTAGCCAAACATGGTATAATTAAGTCAATTTCAGTCCCAAGAAGGAGAACTAATCAAGAAATTCCAAAATTTAAGCATTCTTGAAGGTTTTCGGAATTTCGACCCTGGGCCCACGCGTTCGGATTTCGAAATTTCTTGAAGGAATCAATTACCCGGAGTATAAGGATCATAAATACATAATTTATTTAGGAATTCATGGCTAAAAATGAAGTTTCACTATTTTCCCAAAGCCCCACATTTTTCTAGCAATTCCCATGCATTTTAGGATAATCGAAAGAGGATTTTGTTTTAATTTGATGTTAAAAGTCATGAAAACGGACTAGAAAATTACTTACCTGGATGAATTGAATTGGGCAGCCCTTTCCCTAGCTTGGAGGAGCTCTAATGGAGGTTGGGGGTTTGAGAAATGAAGAAGAAATCCGAAATTGGGTAATTAAATAAGGCTTCCTCCAGGGATGTCGCGCGTGCGGCTTTGGGACTGCAGGTGCGGTCCCGCACCCGTGAGAAATTGGTCGCTCATGCGAAAAAAGGCCTAGGACCCCGGGCTCGCACCAGCGGAGTCGAGAGCCGCACCAGCGGTCCCGCTCCTGTGGAATACTGGTCGCGCCTGCGATGGGTCGCACCTGCGAGGGGCGGTCCGCACCAGCGGGCACCAGTCCGCACCAGCGATCACACCAGCTGTTGTGCACCAACAATGATCTTTGCTGGTTTTTGGCCTCGTGCGGGGTCTGGGAAGCCCCTGACAAAATATACCAATGAGTCCCAAATCATAACACAGACTCACTCGAGCCTTCGGAACACTCAAAACAATGCTAAAACTCGAGTTCACACCTTCAAACCTCAAGAACCAAACTTAGGAATTTTAAGTTTTCTAACTTCGCTAACAACATGCCGAATTGACCTATACATCTCGGAACGACACCAAATTTCACAGATTACTCACACAACATCCTACGAACTTGCCCGTGCGATCAAATTGCCAAAACAACATCATATACACCAAATTAAGCCTCAAAATCCATGAATCCTATCAAATTCCATAAATTGTCAAGTATTCCATTCTTAAGTCCGAAACACTTCAAACGAAAACCGATTTCATCCAAACTTTACAGAAAGGACCTAAACCATATATAAGACCTGTACCGGGCACCAGAACCAAAATACAGGCCCGATACCATCACTTTCTAATCAGATTTCATTGTCAATTTCCTTAAATATTTTCAGAAAATATAATTTTACTCAAAAATTCATTTCTCGGGCTTGAGACCTCGGAATTCGATTCTGGGCATACGTCCAAGTCCCATATTTTCCTACGGACCCTCCGAGACCGTCAAATCATGGGTCCGGGTCCGTTTACCCAAAATATTGACCGAAGTCAAATTTATTCATTTTAATATCAAATCTTGGCATTTTTCACAGAATTACCTATTTAAGCTGTCCGGCTACACACCCGGACTGCGCACGCAAATCGTGGCAAATAGAAGGGAGGTTTTCAAGGCCTCGGGAGTACGGGATGGGTGATAACATAGGTGATGACCCCTTTGGGTCATCACATTCTCCCCTTCTAAAACAACCGTTCATCCTCGAACGAACAGAAGAAAGAAGTACCTGAGTCGGGAAATAAATGAGGGTAACGGCTCCGCATATCCGAATCGGACTCCCAGGTCGATGCCTCAAGAGGCTGACCTCTCCACTGAACATGAACATAGGGGAAACTCCTGGATCTCAACTGACGAATCTGCCGGTCCAGGATGGCTACCGGCTCCTCCTCATAAGATAAGTCCCTGTCCAATCGGATAGTGCTGAAGTCTAACACGTGGGCTGGATCGCCATGATACCTTCGAAGCATGGACACATGAAAGACTGGATGTACGACTGATAAGCTAGGTGGCAATGCAAGTCTATAAGCCACCTCTCCCACTCGATCAAGAATCTCAAATGGACCAATGAATCTAGGGCTAAGCTTGACCTTCTTCCCAAATCTAATCACGCCCCTCATAGGCGACACTCGGAGAAATACTCGCCCACCAACTAGGAAAGCCACATCTCGAACCTTGCGTTCTGCATAACTCCTTTGCCTGGACTGAGCTGTACGAAGCCTATCCTGAATGATCCTGACCTTGTCCAATGCCTCCTGAACCAAATCCGTACCCAACAACCGAGCCTCTCCCGGATCAAACCATCCAACGGGGATCGACACCACCTACCATATAAAGCCTCATAAGGAGCCACCTGGATACTCGACTGGTAGCTGTTGTTGTAGGCAAACTCTACTAGAATCCTCTCCCTCAGGCCATCAATGTCAGGGACACGCAACCTGCCCTGGAGTTACCTAAAATCATTGTTTAACATCTCGAGCACCTGCCCGTGCTACCATGACCCATTCGAGCACATTAGCTCGATAAAATCTGGAGACTTCTCCTTTATCCATATAATAAGCTCAGAATTCATTCAACCCCTGAATTTTTCTCTGCCAGGCCCAGTTCCAATATATATAAGCACTGCATCAACTAGCACACGATATACCTGATCATAACTGCATACCCTTGCCGAATCGGCACCATGCACCGCACAACTCATCATCTGACCACAATGAATCTCCCTGAGCCTTAATGGCCAAAATTCCACGAATCTGATGCTCCCAATGCACCTCATAACAACTATACATACATCCTGTTATAATGCTGACGATACCACCACAACAGATGAAACGTGCAGAAACTCATACTCAATCGCAGAGTTAACAAATCCTAGAATACCTCATCTTGACTAGAATCGTTACTTTCCTTATGAACCTGGATGATGGTGTTTGTCCTTTAATACGTACTTCACATAACCTTAGTACAAATCTCTGCTCCGATAATCTAGTCTCACCCAGAATGAACTGCTTAGGCAGCGAGTTATCCCGACCATGGCTAACAGCCTCATATGATACCACATCGCGCCAATAGGTCATAACTCAAACATGATAATAAGAAACGACTCAGGACGGAACAATTCAGCTCACTCAACTAATGTTAATTCTTACCAGAAAATAGGAAATAAAACACAAGAAACTAAATACATATTAATCCTTCTCATCATCACACTGTTGCGGCGCGCAACCTAATTCAAATAACATACCCATGGCGGCGTGTCACCCGATCCCAAATAACATAGAACTCACGTAAGGGAATATATACAGAGCTGATTGCTCACTATTCCAAATTACCGAATATCTGTCACAAGCACGCTGAATGCATAATACCCTCCTGGGGAGACTGATAAAGCCGTAGGCTATAAAACTCAAGCACGATGGAGGTGCGATATATATATATACCCTCTGGATCTCGAGAGCTATCCTACTCACATAACATCCCCACTACGCGGGACATAAACACATAAGGAATCCTCAAGCCGTTTTCACAACTCGCACACCACAATCACCATAACACATAAATTCGACGAAGACGGAACAACACCTGCTGTTCTAATATCTTTTCATGAAAAGATGATCTACTAAAAGGAACATTCCTGGCTCATGCGAAGCCCATGATCATATATAAACCTATCCACAAACATCGAGCCACCTTGCTCGCATAAAACTTAGCTAATAGCTTTTACCTGGGTCCATCTTAACCCTAGTTTTTCTCATAATACACGAGAACAACCGTCATCACCGGGACTAAAACCCCAAAATCCATAATCAACTAAACCGAACGCCCTCCAGGCATAAATTCTCAATTAAGCAATATTGTACTTCTTTATACTCAGTCCCAATATGAAATCCATAAAGTGACTACATGTCACACTTTATACAATCTTTTCACGGTCATGCTTCCACGACCTCCCGCACAAGGCAACCAGTCTGCACATCCATGACACCTACCATGCTAAGGCCGTAAAGCACATCAATAACCCATGACCAGGGTATACGGCCTCTTCCACCGAATATCGATCTCAGGCGACACTGAAGATGATACCAACTTATACTAAACTTTTGAATCACTCTGTCTTGTTCTTCCGAGCTCATGACATCCTTATAAACATCAGACCTGAATCTCGATTCTTACTCCCAGTTACATACTGCTTCCAGCACTTGACATGCCAATACGAGGTAGCAGAAGAATTCCATCACAACTTCCGAACCACCAATAACGTGAGCATTTTATCATATAGAAACTTTTTTACTTGACTCAATTCAAGATTACCACCTCAACTCACGAGTGAATTCCCACAAAAACCCATTACGACGGCCGACTACCCGCGCACACACACCGGCATAGACCACATGCATAATTAAATCACATCAAAGGAACCCATCATTGTTGTAAAGGTGCCAATTCAACCATGGCTAAATAACCCATCCTCTCTTAATCATATTTAATTGCCTCAAAGATAATAGTAACTCCTTTCAACTCATAGCAAACTTAACCCTCACTCATCTCGAGTGACCTTGATTCACAAGACTACGCTACCCAAATCTCGCAACCCGTCTCATACCCTTCTGATACTTCTTTTCTTCCATCTGAAGCCTATTCCTCTCACTCCTCCAAATTTTCCATGCCTGCTGAGACATATCATAGAACGTTCCAACCATCCTCCCCTTCCTCGGAAATCATTCTGCAAAGCCTCGATTCTCGACCATATTGCTGCCTGAAATCCCTAATCGTTGCATTCTTTAACTTTTGAACTCATTGGGACCGCTACTGAGAGTCACCCACTCTCACTGGCCCCGAATACAATCACTCCAAGGCCCTCTTGGCACAGGAACACCTTTTTAATGAAACACGTGACTGAGTCACTAACCTTACAACTTGCCCATGCCTTAAGCATAAGTTCTGAATCTTCCAAGCCCAACCCTTTCCCGACAGGGCCAACTTTTGCACATATTCATCAAATCCTACGCACAATTACAATTTTACTCCTCCTTCCTTAGCTGAAATCCCTTTCCTATATGACGACAATTCGCAACTCTATGAGAACAACCCTATGAGAAGACGACCCTACAGCCTTACTGAAGATGGTGGGACTCTCCCACTTAGCCCGAAGCCACTCCTAGCACCTCTCTAGACCCTGCTGAGACCCTTTCCCATTTGATAACACGATCCCTGCCAACCGCATTCTTCAACACTTCTTCTCGATATTCTGACCCCAGGGAACTGAAGAAACCATAGCACCACCGAACCTAACACATTCCATCCAATCCATGATGACTACTACATGTCACAAGTGCACATCCCACCTCAATTGAAGACATCTAGTCTTACTACTTTATCAGCTCTAACCAGACCATCCAAAATCCAAATGCCTTTCCTCTACCGGAACTAAAACACTGAAATCTCGAAATCAAACACTAAGAAGACCTCCCTTCAACCATTCATCACCCCCAACCTACGAGCAAACATTCTATCATCATATCAGCGACGCGCGACCATCACTTGCAAACATCATCACCACCTGAGCACGGCCTTAAGGCTCCCAGAAACACAACTACTGAGCTGAAATAACACACTACCCTTTTGCAGGGCCATAACAACAATCACGGCCATTTACTCATGGAAGCATCTCGGATTACATTCGTAGAACCATTCCTCCAATTCCCGATCTATAGCAAGCGCTTCAACGCGTAAGATTGAGTAGGAATGAACATAGGCATAAGCCTCAAAGGAATCAACTCTCACGATGAAGAATCAAGAAGGGAAAAACTCCTAACAACCCTGTAGCCTCTCGAAGATAAGTACAGAAGTCTCCGTACCGATATGCAAGACTCTACTGGGTTTGCCCGTGACTCGTGAGACTACGTGAACCTAAAGCTCTGATACCACGTTGTCATGACCCAATTTCTCACACGGGTCGTGATGGCGCCCAACGACGGGGTTAGGCAAGCCAACATAAATTAAACTAAGTGTTACCCTTCCCAAGTGATTGATTATTCCATCTTTTACCAGTTTTAAACATTTATTAACATGATAATAGCCTGTGACATAAAAATTAAAGACATCTGATACGTGAACCATAAGATCAGCACATGTATGAAAATGCAGCCCAAAATCCCAAAAATGTACGCACGTGTGTTCCAGGAACTAGTGTCACGAGTGTCGCGAGAAACTATCAGAATACACCAGAATACATAAATATATACAATCCCTTAGTCCGAATGAAATAGACGGGAGAATGCAAAAGGAAACTCCAAGGTGCTGCCAGGAGATCGCTAGGAAGAGCAGCTCACCGAGAAGTATAACCAACCCCGGTCAGTACCTATCACCGGACTGATGATCAGACGTATCAACCTCCGGACCTGTACAGTCAAGAATAGAAGAAAAATAAAGTGCAGTATGAGTACATACATAATTACGTACCCAGTGAGTATCCCGCCTAATCTCGAAGAAGTAGTGACGAGAAGTCGACTCGATACCCACTAAGGTCAAACAATAATAATGTAGACGGGATGTAAGGAAAACAGTAGGCATGTAACAGAGTACAATGAATAAGAAGAACTCACAGAGTTTCCAAATAAAACACAGAAGCAATAGCAACTCCCTTTTTATTCTTCCTCAAAACCATCATCAAATCATAAGTCGAAAATAGTGCCGAGCAGACATACGTGCGTGTGTGTAAAACAATTGGCTGGAGTCGTAAGAGGGAATTAGATATGCACTGCCGGGGATCGACCGGCCCGTACCAAGATTGCATGCGCGCCGTGAAACCATACCAAGAATAGCTGTGCAGTGCCGGGGATTGACCGGCCCGTACCAAGAGTGCATGCTTACCGTGAAACCATATCAAGAATAGCTATGCACTGCCGGGGATCGACCGGCCCGTACCAAGAGTGCATGCTTACTGAATCATAAGGGAGAATAGCTATGCACTGACGGGGATCGACCGGCCCGTACCAAGAGTGCATGCTTACAAAATCATAAGGGAGAATAGCTATGCACTGCCGGGGATCGATCGGCCCGTACCAAGAGTGCATTCTAAATTAATTCCCTGTGCACTGCCGGGGATCGACTGGCCTGTACCAAGAGTGCACTAATAATCTGCTGTGGCGTACGGACCGCTCCCATAAGAGTGAAGGAAACTTACATATCGCTTGCGGAATGTAAATTGCAAAGCGACAATACGTGTATATCAAGTATCAAGCCTACTTCACATATTAAACTTTTCCAATTATTAAATCAAATGGGGTACTCAAGGAAACGATGCTAAATCCAAGCAAGAACGTATAATAGGTAAATCATTTCAAAGCAGAATACAAGGCATGTTGTGGGTCCTAGACTACCCGGACATAATAGGCGTGGTCGCTACGTACAGACTCTCACCACGTGGTACGCACGTAGCCCCAAAAATAATACATACAACACATAGAATACCTATGGGGATAATTCCCTCTTACAAGGTTAGAAAGGAGACTCACCTCGATAAAAGCACTCCTCGGACCAAGGACCGGATCAAAAGATGCGCCCGAACTTCGAAACTACTCCTGACTGCTCACAACTAGCCAAACATGTTATAATTAAGTCAATTTCATTCCCAAGAAGGAGAACTAATCAAGAAATTCCAAAATTTAAGCATTCTTGAATGTTTTCGGAATTTCGACCCCAGGCCCACGCGTTCAGATTTCGAAATTTCTTGAAGGAATCAATTACCCGGAGTTAAGGATCATAAATACATGATTTATTTAGGAATTCATGGCTAAAAATGAAGTTTCACTATTTTCCCAAAGCCCTACATTTTTCTAGCAATTCCCATGCATTTTAGGATAATTGAAAGAGGATTTTATTTGAATTTGATGTTAAAAGTCATGAAAACAGACTAGAAAATTACTTACCTGGATGAATTGAACTGGGCAGCCCTTTCCCTAGCTTGGAGGAGCTCTAATGGAGGTTGGGGGTTTGAGAAATGAAGAAGAAATCCGAAATTGGGTATTTAAATAAGGCTGCCTCCAGGGATGTCGCGCCTGCGACTTTGGGACCGCAGGTGAGGTCCCGCACCCGCGAGAAATTTGTAGCTCCAGCGAAAAAAGGCCTGGGACCCCGGGCTCGCACCAGCGGAATCGAGAGCCGCACCATCAGTCCCGCTCATGCGGAATACTGGTTGCGCTTGCGATGGGGTCGCACCTGCGAGGGGTGGTCCGCACCAGCGGGCACCAGTCCGAACCAGCGATCACACCAATTGCTGTGCACCAACAGTGATTTTTTGGCCTCGTGCGGGGTCTGGGAGGCTCCTGGACCCACCCGAGCCCCTGAAAAAATATACCAACGAGTCCCAAATCATAACACAGACTCGCTGGAGCCTTCAGAATACTCAAAACAACGCTAAAACTCGAGTTCACACCCCCAAACCTCAAGAACCAAACTTAGGAATTTTAAGTTTTCTAACTTCGCTAACAACGTGCCGAACTAACCTATACATCTCGGAACGACACCAAATTTCACAGATTACTCACACAACATCCTACGAACTTGCCCGTTTGATCAAATCGCCAAAACAACATCATATACACCAAATTAAGCCTCAAAATCCATGAATCCTATCAAATTCCATAAAATGTCAAGTATTCCATTCTTAAGTCCGAAACACTTCAAACGAAACCCGATTTCATCCAAACTTTACAGAAAGGACCTAACCATATATAAGACCTGTACCAGGTGTTAGAACAAAAATACGGGCCCGATACCATCACTTTCTAATCAGATTTCATTTTCAATTTTCTTAAATATTTTAAAAAAAACAATTTTACTCAAAAATTCGTTTCTCGGGCTTGGGACCTTGGAATTCGATTCCGGGCATATGCCCAAGTCCCATATTTTTCTACGGACCCTTTGGGACCGCAAATCACGGGTCCGGGTCCGTTTACCCAAAATATTGACCGAAGTCAAATTTATTCATTTTAATATCAAATTTTGGCATTTTTCACAGAATTTCCTATTTAAGCTATCCGGCTACACATCCGGACTGTGCATGCAAATCGAAGCAAATACAAGGGAGGTTTTCAAGGCCGCAGGAGTACGGGATGGGTGATAACATAGGTGATGAACCCTTTGGGTTGTCACAAGGGGTCTTTGTCTTAGGAGTTCTCTTTTTCTTTGGTTTATAACTGTCACCTATCTTTTTAAACAGATATGCGAGGGTTTCTTCAACAGATGAACCAGGTTCATCTGTATGTTTTCGAAGATTAGTTAGCCCTTCAGCGGCTTCTCCAGATCCACTTCCCCCTGCTTTCTTGCCACTTTCTTCCACCTTTTTTGACTCTGCTCCATAGATAGCTGCTCAGTATCGGAAGACCCAGTTTCTTCCCCCTCAGTCGCATACTTGAAGGAGTCATCAGAGTTTTGGGGTTCTTGGGCTTTACTGGCTTGTAATTGTGCATTTAATTTCCTTGAAAGTATACCTCCAGCCACAGTTTTTTAGCAAGCATTTTTACTCGTCGTTTCCTAGGTTGAGAGGTATTGGAAGATGAGGAACATGGTGGGGGTGTACCAGGGTTAGTCAATTTGGTTCTGTAAGGAAGAAGATGGGTAGGTTGATTTTTTGTTTTTGGAAAAGGAGATAATTGTAGAGAAATTTCGACGGTTTAGGAATTATGAGAAGAGGGGAGTGATGATGATGATCAATTTAAAGGGAGAGGGTAATTAATGGGTAACGACAGGTTCAACAATCAATTAGAAGTCTAATCAAACTGAAATTTCAGTTTTGAATAGACGGTGGAGACTTCCTATAATCTAGGTGATTTAATTTGGGTAGGATTCTTTTGAACGGAACTGATTCAATTGGATAAGTTCAAAAGAAGTTTAGACTTAGGTGGAACTCTGCTCATGATTCAAATATTAGTATTTCAAATTGTGCAGAGTGTAGAAAACATACTGTGATATCTCGATGAACCAACATAGATGAACCAGGTTCTTCACTGAGAATCCTCTTGTACATGTCTTAATTTACCAAAATAGAGAAAATATCATTAGAGATTAGTGAGTCATTTTAACACATGGAACAGGAGTATACTATTTACAGGATGAGATTGAGCAAAAATTAATCTAGTTATTTACACAAGTTCCAGATTTTCTAACCAAAAAAATATTATTTTTTTTCGTTGTAAATTCTGAACTGGTCCTTTTAGGTGATCTTAATCACCCCTAATTCCAACATGTTCCTTTTAAAGTGATCTCTACTTAAGGGTTTTGTGAAGATGTCAGCTATTTGCTGTCAGTAGCACAAAATTCCACAGTGATCAGCCCCTTTTCATAGTTATCCCTCAAAAAGTGAAGCCTAACTTCTATGTTCTTAGTTCTTTTGTGATTAACAGGGTTCTTAGTCATACTAATTGCACTAGTGTTATCACAAAAAATGGGGATACAACCAACATCGAATCCAAAGTCCATCAATTTCTGTTTAATCCATAATAATTGAGCACAACATGAGGCAGCAACAACATACTCAACTTCAGTAGTAGATAAGACCACATAATTTTGCTTTTTGGTGGTCCAAGACTCAAGACATGAGCCAAGAAAGAGTGTCATACCTGAGGTGCTCTTTCAATCCACAAGAAAACCTACATAACCAGCATCAGCATATCCCATAAGATTGAAAATATTATATTTTGGATACCAAAGACAAAGATCAATGGTGCCTTTTAGATATATCAAAATTCTCTTGACAACAGTCAAGTGAGACTCCTTAGAAATTGCCTAAAGTCTTGAACAAAGGCCTACACTGAAAACAATGTCAGGTCTATTAGCAGTGGGATACAACAATGAGACAATCATTCCCCTATACAACTTCTGATCAACATATGAACCAGATTCATCTATATCAAACTTTGTAGCTGTTGCAATAGGAGTGTCAATTTCTTTGAAATCTTCCATTTTAAAACTTTTAAGCAACTCTTTTACATACTTCAACTGATGGATCATAGTTCCATTTAAATTTTGTTTAATTTGTAAGCCTAAAAATAATTTAAGTTCACCCATCATGCTCATTTCTATCATGACCCAAATCGATGGACCACGATGGGCACCCGGTACCTTACTCAACCGAGTACCAACGTAACGTATCTTTCATAATATTCTATCATTGGTAAATGAACCGGAGTAAATCATAAGGGAATAAAAACATAAATATATGACATACTGACCTATAAGACCAAAATGATGACTCGTATACTGAACATAAGACGACAAGGCCGTACAATATTTCACGTACACGACATATGTCTACATGCTTCTAAGAGTACATAAACGTAAAAAAGGTTGGGACAGGGTCCCACTATATTAATCAATACATGTCCTAATCATACTGACCACATAAGCACCTCCGGAGCAAATGGAGCGCACCAACACCTTTCGTTGAGCGGATAACCTACTTGGAGGACTCTCAACCTGTATATCGGGACCTTCGGGCATGAAACGCAATGTCCCCAGGTAAAAGGGACGTCAGAACAAATGACGTACCAAGTATGTAAGGAATGAAAATAAGTAAACAATAGACATGAGAGAAACATGGAGTAAAAGACTCAACATGTAAGTCTCAATAATTCTGTGAATCATTTAATATTATAATGTCATGCATATGAATATAAATGCCATACCATGCATAGGTATATATGTACATAATATCATCAAGCCTCTGAGGGCATCCCATCATATCATCTTGGCCACTGTGGGCAAAATCATCAACGCATACCAGCTGATCAGGTGGTGGTGCGCATGTAATGCCGTAACCTTTTCCCATATCCCATATACATATATATACATATCTGTTCATGGGTCAATGTACATGTGTAACTGAATGCAATGCATGAGAAGTACGTCAATAAAATCTCTCGGAACGTTATAAGACAATTATGCCTTTGATTAATGTTATGAAATAAACTTTATCAATTTATGTATTTTCTGAGACCCATGAACATATGATAGAACAATAGGACACATGGGTAATCAAGAACATAGGCATCTCTATTATTTCTAAGAATAGAGTCATTTATGAAAGTTGTGCATTTGCTCGTTTCGTTTTTATCGCCGTTTGTATCGTATGGATCATGCCAAAAAGGAAAGAAGGAATAGCATTAACATACCTGATCCGATTCTCTTGATAATCCCTCTAACTCCCATCCATCGCGATAAAATACATAACGGCGGATCGAAGTAGGGAAAAATCTGTATGATATTCTTGAGAAAGATTGTGCTGTACTCCTTTAGAATCACAATTTCATGCTTTTACAATATTATGAAGTCTGGTATGAATTCTTGTGGATCTCATCCGTCACTTTGAAAACATAGCATCTCCCTTTTATTAATTGAATTAGGGAGGCCTTTTATTAATGTGGTTGTGGGCCCCACTTGAAATATGACTTAACCAACAAAATCCCCTAATTATGCCACCTAGGTACATGAAGTAAGAGTCACTTATTTGACTTATTTAAGAAGGTCATTTGCTACCAAGTTTATATATCCTATGTGGATGATGTCCCCTAATAGTTATCCAAAAAAAATCTCACTTAAATATTTCACCAAATATATTTTTCAAATTCTACATTTTTCACTAAAATTAATAATTAACCCCTTCCCGACATAATTAGGTAATATCCTAATTCACTTAAAATACTAATCACTTGTAACATACTTTACACACATTACTACCATGGTCATGTGGTACCTTGTATGGTACTATTCCATAAATATCGGGTATTACAGCTCAGACCGTATTGTATCCCAAATTGTCAAACTTCGACGAAACTCATTTCCTTCGATTCGCTTACCCTCTCACCGTAATGAATTTAATTATCACTAGTTTAAAATATCATAATACTTATAATCTCCAAATAATCATGTCCTTGAACTGATGTTAATTATGTTACGACAAATTCAACGTACAATACTACAGGGTGTAACATCGTCATAATATAATACTGCAAGGCATAACATCATTTTAATATAGTACTGTGGGGCATAACATCATCATAATATAATACAGCGAAGCATAGCATCATCGTAATATAATATTGCAGGGCGTAACATCGACATAATACTGTTGGGCGTAACATCATCATAATATAACACTGCGGAGCGTAACATCGACGTAATACTGAGGGGAAAAACATAATTCCTCCCTTTGGAACATTCGTCATCGAATGTTGACTGATGCACTTAATATTTTCATAACTTATGTCTTCTGAATACTTTAGTACTCTCAGAATCTTCCAATATCGTAACTGTTGCTACCTTCTATCATGCAGCCTGTACGACTCTAACCTTGTAAATGTGCCTATGCGTCTCTTCTCTCCTTTTTCCTCGAGCTTTTAGCCAATTTCTAGGCCTCACTTTGTAAACATATATAGAGATTGATAAGATATCTCTCTGGGCATCAATAGGTATACTGATGTTCTTCGCTCGGCACTTTGTTGAACTTACGACTATTGTTATATCTTATTTCATAGACCCGGTTATGCATCTGTATGACTTTACTGTATCCAGGTAGTCCTTTAATGCTTCTTCAATACTGTTCATCTTAAGAATGATGGCTTAATATCACCTCCTACTGTTGAACTTTTATCCATCTATTGTTGATTCACCTTAATGTTGATACATAATCTACCACTGATAACTTGACCTTTTATGTAACACTACCGCTAGGGCTCACGTCTCATCGAGGAACATTTTAAATAGACTGATCCACCTAGGGCGATACTGTACTTCTATAACCGTATTTCATAGCATCCCAATGTGATTCACTTACGTGGGTATTTTAATCATGTACAATTCATGAAATCCCTCTTCCTTTTTTTCTTCAAATCATTACTCAATCGAAGTCCTAAACTTCATTCTTTATCTATCACTATTGCTCCCTCATTCTTCTACTAGGGCAACATTTCATCTCTTCTAAATGCTATTAGTCTTAGACTCATTTGAGTTCATTCAGGCTATACTGAACTTTCTATAACTTAGAGAAACCATCAGCTCTCTTGTTTTCATCGGCTTAATCCCGAGGACTTATCCATTCTCGTCACCTTGTCACTTTCCCTTTCTTATCCTTACTCATGTCTTTCGAAAACCATGTCGCTTTACCATACTCCAGCTTGGGTCTTACACATATCTATTTATACTACTCGTAACTGTCACGACCCCAGTTCGCCCCCCGTGAACACGTCATGACGACACCTAGTCCCTATGACTAGGTAAGCCTAACAATGCGGAATAACAACATAATTGCGGAAATAAGTAAATAAAAACTGAGCAATCTCAAAAAAAAAGAAAAGAGAAAGACTGTATATAAATGCCACTTGACATATAAAACCCAAAATAAATACAGAAATCTACAACATCACCCCAAAACCTGGAAACTCAGGGGAACCATTGGCTAACAGAATGTGATACACTGCTCTAACTCCAGAATAACTGTACAACTGAAAGGAGGAAATAAACTTTTCACAAAAGCTAGAATAAGATAGAGACTCCTGATCTGCGGACGCGGTAGATATACCTCGAAGTCTCTGCTGTATCTCCCAACCTCGGGGATAGTGCGCCTGAGTGGAGGTACCTGGATCTGCACATGAAAAACATGCGCAGGAAAGGGGCATGAGTACACCACAGTGGTACTCAGTAAGTGCCGGGCCTAACCTCGATCGGGTAGTGACGAGGAAGGTCAGGGCCCTACCAAGATCAAACAAATATAATAGGAATTTACAGTATGAAAACAGGCGGTAATAATGAGTACAACAGTGAAATAAGACATGTCAAACAAGGCAATAACTAAGCACATGAATAGAGTAAAATCGGAATGTGTAAAACATAATAACAATGGTAACAATCAGGATCTACCAGGATACCGTCCTGTAGTCCTTTTCTCAAATGTCCAGTGGATCTCCCGGGATACCGTCCCGTAGTCCATCATATGTATATCCAAGGGATCTTCCGGGATACCGTCCCGTAGTCCATCATGTATATTCAAAGGATCTTCTGGGATACCATCCCGTAGTCCATCATGTATATTCAGAGGATCTTTCGGGACACCATCCCGTAGTCCATCATATGTATTCAAAGGATCTTCCGGGATACCATCCCGTAGTCCATCATATGTATTCAAAGGATCTTCTGGGATACCGTCCCTTAGTCCATCATATGAATTCAAAGGATCTTCCGGGATACCGTCCCTTAGTCCAACTATCAAAGTGCAGGGGGATCTCCCGGGATAGCGTCATGTAGTCCCAAAGTAAATAAACAGGGGAATCTCCCAGGATACCGTCCTGTAGTCCCAAAGTAAATATGCAGGCACAACAAGAAAACATTCAGATTTAAAGTGCAAAAATACAAGTCTACAAGTAACTCTAGTCCAACATAATTCATGTAGTACAATTTAAAGCAATCTAAGCAAAACAGGCAATTTGGGCAGCTAGGCATGCCCTTCTAAGCTAACATAGACTATGATTGCAAGTAGAGTAAAGCAGGTAAGAAAGGAACTCAGTCTAGATATTTAAATTAAAATCGTATTAACAATAATTAGCACAAGTACGCGCTCGTCACCTCACGTACAAGGCATTCAATTACCAAATATCACATCCTAAGGGGAAATGTCCCCCACACAAAGTTAGACAAGCCACTTACCTTGAGTCGGCTAAAAATCCACTTGAAATCACACGTTTGCCACGAGTATCCGACTCCAAATAGCCCGAATCTATTCAAATAAATTTCATATCATAAATAACATCTCATGCAATTGATTCTACTATCAAATTCAAGGTTACGACGCGAAATTAGGTGAAATGACCAAAATGCCCTTCAGGCCAGCACCTCGGAATCGGATAAATTTTACATTTTCAGAACCCTCGTACTCTTACGAGTCCAACCATATATAACTCTCTCAAATCGGAGATCAATCACCCACTCAAACCCCAATTTTTGGATAAACCTAAGTTCTACCCATAACACCCAATTTTACCCATGGAAATCTTTGATTTTAAGTTGAAAACATGTTAAAAGATGTTAACGATTCAAAGAATTGAGTAAAAAACAACTTACAATTTATTTGGAAGAAGTCTTGTTCTTGAAAAATCGCCCAAATGAGTTTGAGTTTGAGAAAAATGAAAATGGAGTAAAAATGTAGGTTTAAGGCATTTCAGGCCACTGGTTGGCTTCGCAAATGCGAACAGGGGTTCGCAATTGCGAAGACTCCTGACCTGGAAATTGTGAAACACAGTTCACATTTGCGAACACTGTGCAGAAGGGGAGGCTTCGCATTTGCGATGGAATGGTTCGCATTTGCGAACATGCCTGCCCAGGCATGCCTTCGTATTTGTGATGGCATTGTTCGCATTTGCGAACATGCCTGCCCAGAAATTCCTTCGCATTTGCGATGGAATTGTTCGCATTTGCAAACATGACTGCCCAGGCATGCCTTCGCATTTACGATGGCTTTGATCGCATTTGCGATGGCCTGCAGAACAGCCACACGAGCAGATTTCCAAGGCCAAAAATGAAGTCCGTGGTCTATCCAAAGCTCACCCGAGCCCTCGGGGCTCCAAAACAAATATACACACTACCTCAAAAAAATCCCATGAACTTATCCGTGCGATCAAACCACCAAAACAACATCATATGCATCGAATTAAGTCTCAAAATCCATGAATTCCATCAAATTTCATAAAACATCAAATTTTCCGTTTTAAGTATGAAACACGCCAAATGAAATCCGATTTCAACCAAAATTCACAGAAAGGACTTAAACCATATATAAGACCTATACCAGGCTCCGGAACCAAAATACGGGCCCGATACCATCACTTTTTAATCAGATTTCACTTTCAAATTCCTTAAATATTTTTAGAAAACAATTTTTACTCAAAAATTCATTTCTCGGGCTTGGGACCTCAGAATTCGATTCCGGGCATACGCACAAGTCCCATATTTTCCTACGGACCCTCCGGGACTGTCAAATCACATGTCCAGGCCCGTTTACCCAAAATGTTGACCGAAGTCAAAGATATTCATTTTTAATATCAAATCTTAGCATTTTTTTTACAGAATCTCATATTTAAGTTGTCCGATTACGCGCCATGACTGCGCACACTAATCGAGGCAAATACAAATGAGGTTTTCAAGGCCTCGGAAGTACGGGATGGGTAATAACATAGGTGATGACCCTTTGGGTTGTCACATTCTCCACCTCTAAAAACAATCGTTCGTCCTCGAACGAACAGAAGAAGGAAGTACCTGAGTCGGGGAATAGATGAGGGTAACGACTCCACATATCAAACTCGGATTCCTAGGTCGATACCTCAGGAGGCTAACCTCTCCGCTGAACACGAACAGAGGGGAAACTCTTGGATCTCAACTAACGAACCTGCCAGTCTAGAATAGCTATCGGCTCCTCCTCATAAGACAAGTCCTTATCCAACTGGATTGAACTGAAATCCAACACGTGCGACGGGTCACCGTGATACCTCCGGAGCATCAAAACATGAAATATCGGATGAACTCCTACCAAGCTGGGAGATAAGGCAAGCTCATAAGCAACCTCCCCAACATGCCTCAATATCTCAAAAGGGCCAATAAACCTCGGGCTCAACTTCCCTTTCTTCCCAAATCTCATAACGCCCTTCATAGGAGAAACCCGAAGCAGAACCCTCTCTCCGACCATATATGAAACTTCACGAACCTTTCGGTCCGCGTAACTCTTCTGTCTGGACTGGCCTGTACGGAGTCTATCCTGAATCACCTTGACCTTCTCCAATGCATCCCGAACCAACCTTGTGCCCAGTAGCCCGGCCTTACCCTACTCGAACCAACCCACCTGAGATCTGCACCTCCTACCATATAAAGCCTCATACGGCGCCATCTGAATGCTGGATTGATAAATATTGTTGTAAGCAAACTCTGCCAGTGGCAAGAATTGATCCCATGACCCTCCAAACTCAATCACACACGCACGGAGCATATCCTCAAGAATTTGAATAGTGCGCTCGGACTGTCCCTCCGTCTAGGGGTGAAATGCTGTGCTCAACTCCACCCTGGTACCTAACTCCTGCTGAACGGCTCTCCAGAATCGTGAAGTGAACTGAGTAACTCTGTCTGAAATAATAGAAACTGGAATACCATGCAGATGAACGATCTCCCGAATATATATCTCTGCCAACCTATCCGATTAATAAGTAGTCAGCACCGGAATGAAATGGGCTGATTTGGTCAGCCTATCAACAATCACCCAAACAACATCATGCTTCCTTAAAGTCCGAGGAAGTCCAATCACAAAGTCCATGGTGATCCGCTCCCACTTNCCAATGGATGGAATACCGTGAACTACGGGCCTCTGCTAAAATCAACTCCCAAAGCCCATCAACATTGGGCACATAAATCCGGCCCTGCATCCTCAATACCCCGTCATCTCCAATGGTCACATCTATGGAATCACCGTGCTGGACCGTGTCCCTAAGGACAAGTAAATGAGAATCATCATACTGCCGCTCCCTGGTACGGTCGAATAAGGAAGATCGAGAAACCACACAAGCCAATACTAGGCAAGGCTCAGAAAGATCCAATCTCACGAACTGACTGGCTAAGGACTGAACATCTAAGGCTAAAGGCCTCTCAGCTGCATGAAAATATGCCAAAATCCCCAAACTCTCCGTCCGGCGAATCAAGGCATCGACCACCACATTGGCCTTCCCCGGGTGGTATAATATAGTGATGTCATAGTCCTTTAGCAACTCTAACCATCTACGCTGGCGCAAATTTAGATCATTCTTCCTGAATATATGCTGCAAACTCCGATGGTCAGTATAAATCTCACAAGGCACACCGTACAAATAATGACGCCAGATCTTCAAGGCGTGAACAATGGCAACTAACTCAAGGTCATGGAAAGGGTAATTCTTCTCATGTATCTTCAACTGTCTGGATGCGTAGGCAATCACCCTACCGTCCTGCATCAACACCGCTCCAAGGCCAACTCGCGAGGCATCACAATAAACTGTATAAGACCTCGAACCAGTAGGCAATATCAAGACTGGGGCTGTAGTCAAAGCTGTCCTGAGCTTCTGGAAGCTCGCCTCACACTCCTCTGTCCATTGAAATGGAGCACCCTTCTGGGTCAATCTAGTCATATGGGCTGCAATCGATGAAAACCCCTCCACAAAACGGTCGTAGTAACCCGCCAAGCCAAGGAAACTGCGAATCTCTGTAAGTGAGGACGGTCTGGGCCAACTCTGCACGGCCTCTACCTTCTTCGGATCCACTCGAATGCCCTCACTCAATACCACGTGGCCTAAGAATGCCGCAGAACTCAACCAAAACTCACATTTTGAGAACTTAGCATATAATTTCTTCTCTCTCAAGGTCTGAAGCACTGACCTCAGGTGCTGCTCATAATCTTCCCGACTCCGGGAGTAAACAGGAATATCATCTATGAAAACAATGACGAACGAGTCGAGATATGGCCCGAGCACATCGTGTATCAAATGCATAAATGCTGCAGGGGCATTAGTCAGCCCGAATGACATAACTAGAAACTCATAATGGCCATACCGAGTCCTGAAAGCAGTCTTCGGGATATCCGGCTCCCGAATCTTCAACTGATGGTAACCTGAGCGCAAATCAATCTTAGAAAATACCCGTGCGCCCTGGAGATAGTCAAATAAATCATCAATACGAGGCAAGGGATAACGGTTCTTTACGGTAACCCTGTTCAACTGGCGATAATCAATACACATGCGCATAAAACCATCTTTATTTTTCACAAACAAGACAGGAGCACCCCAAGGTGAAACAGTGGGTCGAATAAAACCCTTATCAAGAAATTCTTGTAACTGATCCTTCAACTCCTTCCACTCAAGGGGAGCCATACGGTAAGGAGGAATGGAAATGGGCTGAGTGCCCGGCAACAAATCAATGCCAAAATCAATGTCTCTATCGGGACGGCATGCCCGGAAGATCAGCTGGAAACACATTAGAATAATCCCGTACCATTGGAACTGAATCAATAGAAGGGGTATCAACACTGAAATCTCTCACATAAGCCAAATACGCGGCACACCCTTTCTCAACCATACGCTGAGCTCTAAGAAAAGAGATAAATCTACTGGGAGTGTGATATAAAGCACCACTCCACTCAATACGCGGAATACCTGGCATAGCCAGCATCACGGTCTTAGCGTGACAATCAATAATAGCATAATGGGGTGACAACCAGTCCATGTCCAAGATAATATCAAAATCCACCATATCGAGTAACAATAAATCCGCACTGGTCTCAAAACCATGAATAGTAACCAAACACGACCGATAAACGCGATCCACAACAAGAGAATCTCTCACAGGAGTAGAAATATAAACAGGAGAACCCAAAGAATCTCGGGCTATACCCAAATGCAGAGCAAAATAAGAAGACACATAAGAGTACGTGGAGCCTGGATCGAATAGAACCGATGCATCTCTGTGAAAAACCAGTATAATACCTGTGATGACAGAATCTGTGGCAACAGCCTCGGTACGAGCAGGAATAGCATAATATCTGGCCTGGCCTCCCCCTCGAGGGAGACCTCTACCTCCCTGACCTCCGCCCCTGGCTGGCTGGGCAGATGGGGCTGAGAGCTCTGCTGAGCATGCTGTGGCTGAAAAGTCTGTGCAGATGCACCCCTACCAAGTCTGGGGAAATCCCTAACCACATGGTGTGTATTGCCACACTCGAAACAAGCGCTGGGAGGACGTGGTGGCTGTGACTGGCTAGGGCTAGGTCTGCTAGCCTGACCTCTGAAAGCACCCCGTGCAGGAGGCACGCTAGAAACTGGAGGTGCATAATAAGGCTCCTGAGGCCTGGGTGGAGCTGGGGTACCGCTGGCTACTGGAAGAGGTGAATGAACTGGGCAGGCCATATAACCCCTACCATGATGACCTGCTGCTGGTGTACGGGCACCAGAATAGTGGCCCGACTCTCGAGACCTCTTGGCCTCTCTCTCCTCTCGCTCCCTAACGAGCATACCCTAGATCCTCCTAGCAATTCTCACTACCTGCTGATAAGCAATGTCCATCTCCAACTCTCGAGCCATGCTAGATCTGATGGATGGGATAAGACCCTCAATAAACCGGCTAACCCTCTCGCGTACAGTAATAACCAAAACCGGTGCATGCCTAGCCAATCTGGTGTAACAGATAGCATACTCTGAAACTGTCATCGCACCCTGGTGCAAATGCTCAAACTCTGCGCGCCATGCATCCCTGAGGCTCTGAGGAACAAACTCCCTCAGGAACAAATCTGAGAACTGGGTCTAGGTCAGTGAAGTAGCCTTGTCTGGACTATCTAGCTCATAGGTGCGCCACCAATCATAGGCGGCTCCGCGAAGCTGGAAGGTAGTAAAGGAAACACCACTAGATCCGGCTATTCCCATAGTGCAAAGAATAAGGTGACACTCCTCTAAAATTCCCAAGGCATCATCTGATGCTAGCCCACTGAATACCGGAGGGTCATACTTCTTGAACCTCTCAAGTCTCCGCTACTCATCCTCTGAAGAAGCTGACCCCTCCTCGGGCATATGGCACTATAGGCGGTACAGGAATAATTTCTGGGACCTTCTCCACATGCACTCGCTGCTCAGGAGTGCGGGCGGCGGGAGTCTGTGCTCCTCCCCCAGCCTGAGATGTGGCTGCAGCAAGGGGAAGCAACCCTTCCTGAGCCAGAGTGGTGTACATGGACATGAACTGAGCTAATGTCTCCTGAAGAGCTGGAGTAGTAGCGGTAGTAGGCGTGGAAGGTGTCTGGACCTCAACTGGATCTGCTGGTGGTACCTCGACGGCAACTCGTGCCGGTGCTCTCGTTGTACCACGTGCGCGTCCTCGACCTCTAACCCGGCCCCAGCCTCTGGCAGCTGCTGTAGGGGGCACGGGTGCCTGATCGTCCCGAGTAGCACGTGTCCTCACCATCTATGAGAGAATAGAAAATAGAGGTTTAGAATTGACGTCAAAAGATATTGCACGACAAGGAATTCAATGAAGTGAAGAATTTTCCTAATCAGTTATATAGCCTCTCGTAGATAAGTATATACGTCTCTGTACCAATCAGCGAGAATCTAATAAACCGGCATGTGTTCCGTGACTTCTATGAACCTAGTGCTCTAATACCAACTTGTCACGATCCCAGTTCACCCTCCATGAACACGTCATGACGGAACCTAGTCCCTATGACTAGGTAAGCCTAACATTGCGGAATAACAACATAATTGCAGAAATAAATAAAAACTGAGCAATCTCAGAAAAATAAAAAGAAGAGAAAGACTGTATATAAATACCACTTGACATATACAACCCAAAATAAATATGGAAATCTAAAACATCACCCCAAAACCCGAAAACTCACGGGAACCAAAGGCTAACAGAATGTGATACACTGCTCTAACTCCAGAATAACTATACAACTGAAAGGAGGAAATAAACTTTTCACAAAAGCTGGAATAAGATAGAGACTCCTGGTCTGCGGACGCGGCAGATATACCTCGAAGTCTCTGCTGTATCTCTCAACCTCGGGGATAGTGCACCTGAGTCGAGGTACCTGGATCTGCACATGAAAAACATGCGCAGGAAAGGGGCATGAGTACACCACAGCGGTACTCAGTAAGTGCCAAGCCTAACCTCGGTCGGGTAGTGATGAGGAAGGTCAGGGCCCTACCGAGATCAAACAAATATAATAGGAATTTACAGTATGAAAACATGCGGTAATAATGAGTACAACAGTGAAATAAGATAGGTCAAACAAGGAAATAACTAAGCACAGGAATAGAGTAAAACCGGAATGTGTACAACATAATAACAATGGTAACAATGATGATCTACCAGGATACCGTCCTGTAGTCCTTTTCTCAAATGTCCAGTGGATCTCCCGGGATACCGTCCCGTAGTCCATCATATGTATATCTAAGGGATCTTCCAGGATACCGTCCCGTAGTCCATCATGTATATTCAAAGGATCTTCCGGGATACCGTCCCGTAGTCCATCATGTATATTCAAAGGATCTTCTGGGATACCATCCCGTAGTCCATCATGTGTAGTGAAAGGATCTTCCGGGATACTGTCCCGTAGTCCATCATATGTATTCAAAGGATCTTCCGGGATACCGTCACGTAGTCCATCATATGTATTCAGGCCACTGGTTGGCTTCGCAAATGCGAAGAGGGGTTCGCAATTGCGAAGACCCCTGACCTGGAAATTGCGAAGCACAATTCACATTTGAGAACACTGTGCAGAAGTGGAAGCTTCGCATTTGTGATGGAATGGTTCGCATTTGAGAACATGCCTGCCCAGGCATGCCTTTGCATTTGCGATGGCTTTGATCGCATTTGCGATGGCCTGCAGAACAGCCACACCAGCAGATTTCCAAGGCCAAAAATGAAGTTTGTGGCCTATCCAAAACTCACCCGAGCCCTCGAGGCTTCAAACCAAATATACACACTACCTCAAAGACATCCCATGAACTTATCTGTGTTATCAAAGCGCCAAAACAACATCATATCTATCGAATTAAGTCTCAAAATCCATGAATTCTATCAAATTTCATAAAACATCAAATTTTCCGTTTTAAGTCCGAAACACACCAAACGAAATCTGATTTCAACCAAACTTCACAGAAAGGACTTAAACCATATATAAGACCTGTACCGGGCACCGGAACCAAAATACGGGCCCGATACCATCACTTTCTAATCAGATTTCACTTTCAAATTCCTTAAATATTTTCAGAAAACAATTTTTACTCAAAAATTCATTTCTCGGGCTTGGGACCTCGGACTTCGATTCCGGGCATACACACAAGTCCCATATTTTCCTACGGACCCTCTGAGACCGTCAAATCAAGTGTCCGAGCCCGTTTACCCAAAATGTTGATCGAAGTCAAAGATATTCATTTTTAATATCAAATCTTAACATTTTTTTAAAGAATCTCATATTTAAGCTGTTCGGCTACGCGCCCCGACTGTGCACACTAATCGAGGCAAATACAAATGATGTTTTAAAGGCCTCGAAAGTACGGGATGGGTAATAACATAGGTGATGACCCTTTGGGTCGTCACAACAACCTTCCTTCAACTTACTTACACCATAGATTTCCTTGTGTTATTCTGGAATATCAAATGAGACATCGCATCGTCTCTAACTCTTAGACTTCTCGATACCTAGAAACCATAGGCTGGGAAGATATGCCACCAATAACGCTGTTATCATTCCTAGATGCTGAATCCCAGCGCTTCTAGACCTCTATCTGAAGTATAGATTATTCACAACCTTCTGCACCTTAGTATCTCGTATGTTGTTCACCTTACTTTACTTACCTTAAAGTATCGCATCACGTCTGCTATCTCTCTCATGACTTCCTTCTACATAGGTATAATTCACATCCACAACTTGAAGCTCTATTATAATACTTGCACCTCTGGTGCATACATAATCCCGTGGGAGCTTCATACTGACTTCTTATGGGGCTAGTACTTCTTCTAACTGGATTTATCGTAGAGGCGTTATAGAATATGGTTGTTGTACCATCTCTCTTGTACCTATGATATTAAGATTGATTCTTCAACACAAAGTCTGTAATTTTCTGGGTCCTGTAATCAGACTCTTCATTTACGTAGTTAATGTAACTCTTTAGTTTCCTCTTTCCTCTGATCAACCTTTATGTAGGCTTAAAGTATTTTCCAATCTACGGATCATGGTATTAGTTGTTACATTAGCCCTTCTTGGACGCTATGGAATATCCATGATACAATCTTCTAACAATTTAATCATTTGTCTATGATCTGGCCTCGATTCTTTCTTTTAACTTATACCAGAATCTTCTACGGCTGTATGATTGTCAACAGCATAATACTCCAAAATCATCAGTGCATTCATAACATAATTAAATCTGGATCATTGATCGAATAATTCCTTCTCAGCTTTCTTTAAATGTAAGCAATTTCTTTCCTTGATCGTTCTGCCACTTGTTTCATGAATACTTGGCTTATCTTAGTGTCCACACATACTGGAATTCCATACAACCCATATGATTTCAAATAATTACTTTTGATTTTACTTCCCGTTCATTAACTATGGTAGGTGCCACTTTTTTATGGAGTGCATACAATGTTGTTGTGAGACTGTTGTTACGATACCATTTCCTCTTTAAGTCACTATGCCTATGTTGAAGCCTTCTTCCTTATTCCCTCAGCTAGTCTTTCATTGTAGTACATAGGGAAGACTCTCCGACTCTTGTAAAGATGCGAGCTTATTACATCGTATACCCAATAAAATTTTTGATGTTCGTACTCACCTATAATTATCCTTAGTTACTTAGCTTCACGCTAATGTGCTCGTATAGTTGCTTCTGAACTGAATTTTTGACTGTTTTCCCATTGAGACTCTCTTTTATTTTTGTAACATTCATACGGTACCTTTAACTACCCCAACTCCTATCTGAATATTTCTCAAGGGTCACAATGTCATATTTGCGAGACTGAATTCTCCATGTTGGGGTTTTTACTATGTTTATCTTGCACGATCTGTTGATTTCTTTGTGTCCTCTTGTCTATCCATAACTAGGCTCTTCCTGAATCAACTACTAACTACTCGTTATCCCATTCTCATATCAATATTCCGCATAATCTTTCTTGGATTATTTCCTTTGTCTTAACTTGCCTCTCGCACTGGCTCCTTCTTTATCCATAACATCCCAGGTAGGAACCCTTACTTCCTTTCCTCGACGTCGTGCTTGCATAATGTTGAATTGTGGCATATCTATAGGATTTGGATAAGTGAAATCTCCTTCCTTTCTCATTTTTATCACATTATTCCTTTACCATTCCATAGTTACTAGAACCACTTAACTCTGAATTACTGCCACATCACTCTGTATTCCCCCCTTTAGGAGAGTACTAAGATTAGTGATATGATAATCTACGCATAGATGTTTTACCTCTTCATCTTTGGCGTCTTTTCATATCATTGATGACCCTTACTTGCCTTGCGAAAATCCTTCTGTACCAAGGATAACAAAATTCCTTACTCTCGAGGGTGACACCTAGTATAAGTGGCACACATAGTCCCTTAAGCTTAACTTTGCTCACATTTCTTGCCTTAGAAAAGCGTCTTCCTGAATGACCTTTAAAGGGTATTCTTCTGCCGTCCATTCTATTATCGCCGGAACGCAATCTCTGAAATTCTCGTGATGCCGACTATTATCAAATCACTCAGTCCCTAATTCACATTTAGTTTATCGTTCACCACCCCATACTGATTTCTATTACTCTGGGGTCTAAATTTTCCTTCTGGTAATCACATTAGAGTTACAAACTTATTTCTCGAAATGAGGATACGAATTTATGGCCTATACTCTTTTGTTGTCTCAAGGCCTACCACCTCTCGTCTCTTCTTTTACTTGACTACAGACTCCATAATACTGTTATTTTTTTTATCTACCGTTGTCATCCATGTATCACATCCTACTCCTAATGCTTCATTATCTCTCTTCTTATTTTCCCTGCTAACATTTTTGTCTATCACTTTATTCCGAAAAATTTAACAAGACATTCTTTTACTTTTAGCTCCCCTTGCTCCATCAGCTGGCTCTTTAGGTTGCCTAATATTTTCTCTCTACTAGGGACGGGAGTCACACTAAGGTAATATTTATCCCTTACAGGATTCCAGTGCCTATATTTGTAGTACTCATATCTAGCTGTATTATTTTAGAGTGCACCATCCACTTGCTATTCGGGTTGCCTATCTTTTAAAAAAAAAACTTAAACACTCTAGTATTCATATCTAGCTGTACTGTTCTAGAGTGCACCATCTGGTGTCTCACAAAGAGATCTATTAGCACATTTGAAATATCTTTTGGAGGTGTCATATAACACAAACAATCCATCCACCATTTTGGGTTACTCTAACCCCAGCTGGATCCTGATATCCCGTCCTTCTCTTAAACCATCCATATATGTTAGTTCCCATAGGGCATAACTGAGATGGGTGTGGTCGATTCCACATACATATGTTATTGTTGAAGGTAACTCCAAAGGCTTATATTTTCTACCCGAATTGCAAATACTGATAATCTTTATTAACTGGGCGCCTCGTACCCTTCACCTTGATTCTTTTATTTATTGAAACTTGTATCTACCTTCTGAATCTCTCATTACTTTTCACTATATGGGTGGATATATATTCTTTACCTTAAGGCTCCTTATCAGGAAACTTACACGTTAGTACACAATGTTCTTCTGAAGACCTTACATTTATACATCATAAGCATCATGAAAAATCAAGTTCCTCTGACTCAACTCTTCCACAACCACATTCAATCCCTTACCAACCGTCTTTCTAGATGTAGGCATCATTGTATTGTGAATAAGATAGAGTTTAGGAAATTGAGTTCTTACAACTGAGCTCAACCACATGATCTAGAGTAAGAAGAAAGAGTGATAGTCCTAAATGCCCTGTAGCCTCCTGCTTATAAGTGTGGTGCAAAACACACCCATAAACAAGACTCTACTAGACACGTCTTGTAGATTCCCTAGGAAAGAACTACTCTAATACCACTTTTGTCACGACCCAAACTGATGGACCGCGACGGGCACCCGGTACCTTACTCAATAGAATACCAACGTAACATAACTTTTGTAACATTCTATCATAAGTAAATGAACCCGAGTAAATCATGAGGGAATATAAACTTAAATATATGACATACTGGCCTATAAGACAAAATGATCACTCGTATACTTATCATAGGCCGATAAGGCCGTACAATCTTTCACGTACATGACATATGTCTACAAGCCTCTAAGAGTACATAAATTTCATAAAGGTCGGGATAGGGCCCCACAATACTAATCAATACATGTCCTAATCATACTGACCACATACAAAATTCCAGAGCAAATGGAGCGCACCAACACCTTCCGTTGAGCTGATAGCCTACTTAGAGGACTCTCAACATGTCTATAGGGACCTGCGGGCATGAAACGCAGCATCCCCAGGTAAAAGGGACATCAGTACAAATGATGTACAAAGTATGTAAGGAATGAAAATCAGTAAACAATAGGCATGAGAGAAACATGGAGTAAAATATTCAACATGTAAGTCTGAAGAACTCTGTAAATCATTTAATATTATAATATCATGGATATGCGTATAAATGCCATACCATGCATAGGTATATATGTACATAACATCATCAAGCCTCTGAGGGCATCCCATCATATCATCTTGGCTACTGTGGGCAAAATCATCAACGTATACCAGCTGATCAGGTGGTGGTGCGCATATAACGCCATAACCTTTTCTCGTATCCCATATACTACATACATATATGCGTATATAACTCCATATGGAATGAGTCAATGTACATGTTTAAATGAATAGAATGCATGAGAAGTACGTTAATAAAATCTCTCAGAACGTCATAAGACCATTATGCCTTTGATTAATATCATGAAATATAACTGTATTAATTTACGTATTTTCTGAGACCCATGAATAGATTATAGAACAATAGGACACATGTGGAATCAAGAACATATGCATCTCTAGTATTTCTATGAATAGAGTCATTTATGAAAGTTGTGCATTTGCTCGTTTCGTTTGTATCGTCGTTTGTATCGTATGGATCATGAAAAAAAGGAAAGAAGGGATATCCTTAACATATCTGATCCATTCTCTCGATAATACCTCTAACACCTATCGCGATAAAATACGTAACGGCGGATCGAAGTAGGGAAAAATCCGTATGATATTCTTGAGAAAGATTGTACTGTACACCCTTAAAATCGCAATTTCACGCTGCTATAATATTATGATGTCTGGTATGAATTTTTGTGGCTCTCATCCGTCACTTTGGAAACATAGCATCTCCCTTTTAAGAATTGAATTAGGGAGGCCTTTTACTAATGTGGTTGTGGGCCCCACTTGAAAGATGACTTAGCCACAAAAATCCTTTAATTATGCCACCTAGGTACATGAAGTAAGATTCACTTATTTGGCTTACTTAAGAAGTTCATTTTCTTCCAAGTTTCTATATCCCATGTGGATGATGTCCCATAATAGTTATCCAAAAAAATCTCACTTAAATATTTCACCAAATATATTTTTCAAATTCTACATTTTTCACTAAAATTAATAATTAAACCCTTCCCAACATAACTAGGTAATATCCTAATTCACTTAAAATACTAATCACTTTTAACATACTTTACACACCTTTCTACCATGGTCATATGGTACCTAGTATGGTACTAGTCCATAAATACCGGGTATTATAGTTCAGACCGTATTTTATCCCAAATTATCAAACTTCGACGAAACTCATTTTCTTCGATTCGCTTACCTTCTCACTGTCATGAATTTACTTATCACTTGTTTGAAATAGCATAATACTTATTATCTCCAAATAATCCTGTCCTGGAACATCATGTTAATTATCTTACAACAAATTCAACGTACAATACTACAGGGTGTAACATCGTCGTAATATAATACTGCGGGGCATAAAATCATCGTAATATAATATTGCATGGCATATCATCGTCGTAATATAATACTGCGGGGCGTAACATCATCGTAATATAATACTCCAGGGCGTAACATCGACGTAATACTGCTGGGTGTAACATCATCGTAATATAATATTGTGGAGCGTAACATCCTGTGGGGCGTAACAATTTCAAATTGACTCGCCATTTTAGCAAATTCCTTACTTAGCTTATCAGTAGTTGCTCCAAATATTATATCATAAACATATATCTGAACTACCAAGAAATCTTTACCTTTTTCTTTTAATAATAAAGTATTGTCAATTTTACCTCTCTTATAGTCATGCTCAAGCAGAAATTTTGATAACCTTTCATACCATGCTCTTGGAGCCTGCTTGAGTCCATACATTGCTTTGTCGAGTTTGTACACATGATCAGGATATTCCTTCCTTTCAAATCATGGAGGTCGCTTGACAAACACTTCTTCCTTTAGATAGCCATTGAGGAAGGCACTCTTGACATCCATCTGTTGAATGGTGAATTCCATGAAAGTAGCAACAACTATGAGGAGTCTTATAGCTTCCATCCTTGCAACTGGAGAAAAATTTTCATCATAGTCTGTGCCTTCCTCCTGACTATATCCTTGAACCACCAATCTTGCTTTATTCCTTGTAACTGTTCCATCTTCTTCAGGTTTGTTTCTGAAGACCCACTTAGTGCCAATTACTGATCTATCCAAGGGTCTTGGTACGAGATGCCAAACTTGACTCCTTTAAAATTGGTTGAGTTCATCTTGCATTGCATTTACCCAGTCTGCATGCTACAAAGCCTCAACAACATTCTTAGGTTCAATAAGAGATAAGAAAGCATCAAAAGCACAAAGATTCTTTAATGGAGATCTGGTTTTGATTCCAGATGTTGGATCAGTAATGATGTTCTCAATAGGATGAGAAATTTGAAATATGTAATGTCTCACAACCAATTGGTTTCCCCTTGATGTTCCTTCAGTATTTTGTTGCTGTGGAACAGGTTCAGGAACAGATTCCATTGAGGTTTGAGGATTATTTCCTCTTTGTTCTATTCCCCCTGTCATGTTTCCCGGGGTGGATGAACCTGTTCCATCACCTGTTCCTTCCTCCAGTGCATCTTCAGTCTGTGATATGGTTTCGTTTAAGTTTATCACTATCCAAATTGCTTCATCATCATGTTCCTATATCTTAGAAAGGATCTTAGTTTCATCAAAAACAACATGAACACTTTCTTAAACAGACATAGTTCTTTTGTTATAGACCTTATAAGCTTTACTATGTGAAGAATATCCCAAGAATACTCCCTCATCACTTCTAGGATCAAACTTGTCTAGGGAGTCTTTACCATTGTTGTGCACAAAGCATTTGCATCCAAATGCCCAAATATGTGATACATTTGGTTTTCTCCCTTTAAGTAACTCATAGGGAGTCTTCTCTACAAGAGGTCTAGTCATGCACCTATTTATGATATAGCATGCAGTATTTACAGCTTCTGCCCAGAAGCTATGTGGCAGTTTACTAGAAGGAAACATAGTTCTAGCCATATTTTCAAGTGTTCTACTCCATTTTGTTGTGGAGTTTTAGGAGAAGAAAATTTATGATATATGCCATGCTCATCACAAAATTCAGCACTTTCAAATTCAGTGCCATGATCAGACCTAATTGATGCAAGTTGATTACCTAGTTGTTTCTGAGTTTTTCTAACAAAATAAGTGAACATTCCAAATGCTTTATCTTTAGATGTTAAGAACAGTGTCTAGGTAAAACTAGAGTAATCATCAACAAGCACCATCACATATCTTTTACCACATCTGCTTAATGCTCTCATTGAACCACAAATATCCATATGAACCAGTTCCATCGTTTGGTGGTACTTACCACTTTCTTGCATTTAAAAGAGGATATTACCTGCTTCCCCTTGCACAAGCCTCACAAACTTTGTCTTCCTTGAACTTAATGTTAGGCAGCCTCCTATCACCAAGTCCTTGGAGACTAATTTGTTGAGTTGATTCAGACTTGCATGTCCAAGCCTTATGCCAAAGGAGGGGATCACTGTCTATCACACTTAAGCAAGTTAGTTCATTTTCTGAAAGTGTTAACATATCTACAATGTATATATTGTTCAGTCTTTTTCCCTGCAAAAGAATCTTGTCAGTGATAAGATTAATCACAAAACATTTAGTAGAGGTGAATGCTACCAAGTTACCTCTATCACACAATTCTGATACACTGATTAGACTGTATTTCAGGCCGTCTATCAAGTAGACATTCTCAATAGAATGAGAGTCATTCTTACCTACCTTACCAACCCCAATGATCTCACCTTTCTTTCCATTTCCAAGGGAGGCATTACCTCCTTTAAGGTCCTCAAGTGAAATGAATTGTTCCTTGCTTCCTGTCATGTGCTTTGAGAAGCCACTATCCATGTACCATATTTGGATGCTCCCCTTCACTTGAACCTGCAAAAGGAAATCAGGGGTTAGTCTTAGGAACCCAAACTAGTTCGGGTCCCTTTCTATAGGAAAAAGGATGAATTAAATTCTTTTTAGCCCAACTTGGTAGCCAATTCTTCCTTTGAACAAATTTTTTGTTCTTTTGGCTTGCCTTTTATTTTTCACTACATTCACTTTTATAGTGACCATTTTTATCACAGTGAGTACAAATCTTGTTCTCGGGTAGAGTGATGTACTTGCTTTTAGGATCCCACATAGGTAGCTGATTCCCAAAGCCAAGTCCTTTTTTATTGCTACTATGATGTTCCTGTAGCCATGACAGAGCATCAGAGGACCTGTTCCATTTACTAGTTCTATATAGTTCATTCTTGACCTTGGTTAGATTCTCCTTCAAGACTCTTACCTGCTCATCCTTCTTATATAACTCATCTTTCAGTTTACCTATATTTTCCTCTAGAGTGAGTTATGTGCAATCAATTGTCTTTTTACTTGTTCCTAATTTCAGTTTTAGGTTTTAAGATTTTAATTCTAGGACATTTGTTTCAAATGCATGGACCTGGTTCTTTAGTGTAGTGTTCTCACTTGCAATCTCACTAACTCTAAGTTCCTAGTTCTTACACTTTGCTTTTAACATCACACATTCCTTAGACAGTTGTTACTTTTCATTGTTTATATCCTCAGATTCATCAATGAAGTCTAGAAGTAATTCAGAAAGTTTTTCTTTAGATAAAAACTTAATCTTGTCTTTGAGATGAATTATACTTACCTCAGATTCCTGATGAGATTCCTCATCGGATTCTCCAATTGCTTGTTCATCTCCATCTTCATCATCTGAGTCCTTATCTGAGATTTCTCCCCAAGCAACAACCATAGCCTTTGTGATCCTTTGTTTTTCTTGGAATGAACTTGTTCCTTCTTTCTGTTTCTTCGTTCAGATTTTTCCTTCTTATATTCAATTTCCCACTGAGGGCAGTTCTTGATGTGATGATCACTCTTCCCACACTTGTAGCAACCCTCATTGGTCGGTTTTTCAGGAACCCTTAGTTTGTTGTAATTTCCACTTCTTTACGAATCCTTTCCTCTCATTAGGTATTTCTTGAAGTCCTTAGTGATCATAGCCATCTCATCTTCCTCAAGATCAGCACCTTCAGTGATTCTGAGTGTCAGGATCCTTTCCTTCTTGGGCACATCCATCTTCATGGTTTGCCTTCTAAGTTCATAAGCAGTGAGATTTCCAATCAGCTCATCCAACTTAAAAGTTGCAATGTTATTTGATTCCTGAATTGCAGTGATTTTTCTTTCCTAAGACACTGACAGAACCCTTGTCAGAATCTTCTCAAATTTGTCTTCTTCAAGAAGAATCCTTCCAAGATATTTAAGTTCATTTGTCAATGTGGTGAACCTTGTATACATCTCTTGGATGGTTTCCCCTTCCTTTATGGTGAAGTTCTCATATTGAGAATACAGTAGAGTTCCTATGGACCTCTTCTCTTGAGGTGTTCCTTCATGAGCCACTTGCAATGTGTCCTAAATTTCCTTAGCATTAGTACATCTTTGAATTCTGCTGTACTCGTCTGGACCAAGTCCATACACAAGCTATTTCTTGGCCTTGGCATTCTTCTCCCATTTTCTCAAGTCCTCAACAGTGCAGTCAGCTCTTGTTTTTGACACGTCTACTCCTTCAACGTTCTTCTTCATGGTAGCCAAGGGACCATCAGTGACAATGTCCCATAGCTCGTAATCTTCTCCTATGATATAGTATCTCATTCTATTTTTCCACCAGGAGTAGTACTGGCCATTGAAGAGTGGTGGCCTTGCAGTTGATTGTCCTTCCTAATTTCTAGGTGGTGCACTCATCTTGATCTTCTCCTAAGGTGTTAGCCTCTTCAAGGATAACCCGCTCTGATACCAATTGATGTTTTATACTTCAATACCACAAGAGGAGGGGTGATTTATGTGGTATCCAATTTTTCGCGTGCACATATTATAGAAGGACCTGGTTCTTCTATGTGTTCCTAATACAACTGTTGTGGAATAATAAGAACATAAATTAAAGAACATAAGGATTTTTACGTGGAAAACACCTAGATCAAAAGGTGAAAAAACCACGACCTACTTCCCAATAGGATTTTTCCAAACTCTTCACTAAATCACTAAGCCAAAAACTGCATTTACAAAAG
Source organism: Nicotiana paniculata (assembly GCA_005239505.1). Classification (NCBI taxonomy): domain Eukaryota; kingdom Viridiplantae; phylum Streptophyta; class Magnoliopsida; order Solanales; family Solanaceae; genus Nicotiana; species Nicotiana paniculata. Next base: position 75,444 of record ML353166.1, read on the forward strand.
CTCTTTTGTAAACCTAGGACTAACTCTAATCCCTTGTAGCAAATATCCTCTAACTGTTGCGACAACTTCAAGTTAACTCTAACTTGAATACACTGAGTACCTATTACAGATGCCTCTAGATAAAGCTGAAAGGTACAATATAAAAACACCTACTACAATTGAACTAGAATAAAAGATAGACTCTTGGAATTGGTTCTTCTATCTGGTTCAAGTAGCTTTAGATTTTCACACTTAAATCTCACACGAATTGATTGCAAAATGCTTTGCTATTTTGCTCTCAATTCCTGTTTAACTTCTGCTTTTGTGCATGCCTGTAAAATGAGAACATCCTGCAATATATAGAGTTAGTAGATAAAGAATTAACTAGAGTTCTAATTCTACTCTTCTTGGTGGAAGAGTTCTAGTTAATCTCAACACCTAACTCCTTCCTTATCTTAGATAATTTTCTCTTTGACTAAGGAGTCCTTATCCTTATCAATTATGCAACCTTTTCGATCAGGAGATATTTATTCTGCCAGATTACGTTTATCTCCTTCATGTCATCTCACGTGCTTGAATCTGCCTGTGTCTATGTATACTAGGGATGGACTTGGTTCATGCCTGAGTTCCTTTGTCAATCTTCAAAACTATCCTTTACTTGGGCCAATAGGTTGGTGCAGACCTTTATAGTTTTAGTTGCTTGGTTGATGGAATTGTTAGTTGAGTGGAAAATAACAATGTGGCTATAAGTTCATAGACTGCTAACTAATTGTCACGACCCAAAACTCTAACCTGTTGTGATGGCGCCTCTCAATGGTACTAGGCAAGCCGACTTTTCGCATTACTTCAATATTTCAAAATAAAGATGATTCAAAGCTTTTTCATAACAGAAATTTTCATATAAATCCAGAGTTGAACTAAAATTATAAATATAGTGCGGAAAGATGGCCCCAAACATGAGGGTTTCACTAAGTCATGAGCGTCTAGATAGCCATTTACTAAAACCAGTGTCTAAGTATCAATACAGAAGGAAAGAAATATAGAAGGAGAGACAAGGTCTGCGGTCGTCGGCAACTACCTCGTAGTCTCCGATACCCGCTCGAGCACGAACTCAGCAATCGCCTAAATCGTACACACATGGATTTGCACTTGAAGTGCAGGGTGTAGCATGAGTACAACCAACTCAGCAAGTAACAAAATAAAATAAGGAACTAAGAAGCAGTGACGAGCTAAACAAAATACAGTTCATTTCATAAACTTCAACAATGTAAGTACACGTGAGTGAATTCCGGAAAATGTATAACAAGTCAGCTGCATATCCACTGAGTTCAGGTAAAACAGGTATAAAATTTCCAAAAAGTTCAACAGAAACATGAATTAGTTAAGAATAGCAAAAAAAGCAAGACAAGTGCAACCTCTCGGGATCACAGTCCCTCAAGCCCTCAATAGCTCAAAACTCGGCTCTCAGCCCTCAATACACACATACCTAATAGGTACCTGCGCTCACTGGGGGTGTACAAACTCCGAAGGGGATCCTTCAGCCCAAGCGCTATATCACTGTGGCGTGCAGTCCGATCCAATCTCGTTGCAGTGTGCAACCCGATCCATAATATATATAAGTAGCCATAAGGGTTTTGGCTGCGTGCAACCCAATCCATATACATAAATATATCCATAAGTTTTGTTGCGGTGTGAAACCCGATCCATATACATAAATATAGCCATAAGTCTTGTTGCAACGTGCAACTTGATTCATATACCTCACATAGCTCACAACTCGGCACTCAGGCCTATCTCAGTCACTAACCTCTCCAGCCACTCGGGCTCATAGAAAATCATAATATTCAGATGAAATAGAGATAACAACAAGTATTAACAAGAAATGAGAGAGAACGGAGATATGATACACAAGTAACACTATGGCTGAGTATAAGACAACAATTAGCAGTCAATTCAACAAGTATACGACCGATGCGGGTCCCAATAGTGATATCATATGTCCTAAGCATGGTTTCTAATATGAAAGGCATTGCTAAAATACAAGGAAGACATGTAAGAAACAATAGGCTATTCGACTTTATAGTGTCACGGGACGTACCAAGTCTCAATCCATACAGTGCACACTCACACGCCCGTCACCTATCATGTGCATCACCTCCAAATATTCACATCATACCAATTTGCGGGGTTTCATACTGTTACACCCCATGTTTTCATACGTGAAAGTATTCCATAAGTAAATTGATGGAAGCTCATAAATGATATTTACATCCCGCATTTTCGTATGTTAAAGTATCGTCGTAAGTTAATCAACATAAGTTCGGGAACGAGGTTATTTTGAGATTATAAGAATTATGTTGTTTCAAATAAGTGATAAGTAAATTCGTGAAGGTGAGAGGGTAAGCAAATCGAAGAAAATTAATTTCATCGAAGTTTGACATTTTGGGATCAAATACGGTCCGAGCTAAAATACCCGGTATTTATGAACTCGTGCCATACAAGGTACCACATGACCATGATAGTGAAGTGTATAAACTGTGTTAAAAGTTAGTAGTATTTAAAATAATTTGAGATAATTCTTAATTATGTGGATAATTGGGTAATTATGGATTAATGGAGGATTAACAAATCAATTAAGGAATTAAGTAAATAATTATTTGGATAAGTTTTTTAAGTTCCCAACGTGGAATCCTACCATGTCATATGGTGACTCTTGAATTAAATAGAAAGGTGTCACATTTTAAAGAAGGTATGTGACACAAGTCTTGAATGGTGGGGACCACACCACCAAGACTTAAAATCATCTCTAAATTCAAATTAAATATGTATTACATCTATGTGAAAGGCTTCAACAAGGTAAGTTTCATTTAGCAACGTGAGTTGCTTCAATCTCTCACTCAAACGAGACTTCGTAATGTTATAGAAACGGGATTTTACGGTTCTAAGGGAGCACAGTGCAATCTTTCTCAAGAATATCATACAAATATTTCCCTACTTCGATCTGCCGTTATGTGTTCTTTGCAAAAGACGTGTGTTAGAGAAATTGTCAAGGGAATCGGTCCAGGTATATTAAGGTTGTCCCTTCTTTCTTTTTGGCATGATCTATACGACACGGAAGAAATGAGCAAATTCACAACTTCCATAAATGACTCTATTCATATAAATACTAGAGGTGTCTATATTATTGATTCCCAATGTGGATTATTATTATATCTTCTGTTCATGGGTCTTAGAAAAATAAGTATTTGATAAAGTTTATTCGACGGGCATATTATTTTTATGACATTCTGAGAAATCTTATTAGCATATTTCTTATGCATTTATACCTGTACATTGATCCATGACCAGATGGCGTTATATACGCATATACATATGTATATGGGATATGGGAAAAGGTTACGGCGTTATATACGCATATACATATGTATATGGGATATGGGAAAAGGTTACGGCGTTATATACGCACCACCACCTGATCAGCTAGCATACATTGATGATTTGCCCATAGTGGCCGAAATGATATGATGGGATGCCCTCAGAGGCTTGATGATGTTATGAACGCAAATACCTATGTATGGTATGATATTTATACGTATATGCATGAAATTATAAAAATGAAATGATTAACAGAGCTATGCAGACATACATGTCGAGTCTTTTACTCTATGTTTCTCTTATGTATATTACTTACTGATTTTTATTCCTTATATACTCGGTACACTATTTGTATTGACGTCCCTTTTGCCTGGGGACGCTGCGTTTCATGCCCGCAGGTCTCGATAGACAGGTCGAGAGTCCTCTAAGATGGCGATCAGCTCGGCGGAGGATGTTGGTGCACTCCATTTTCTCCAAAGTTACTTGTTTGGTTAGTATGATGTAGATGTGTATTGTTTGGTATGATGGGGATCTGTCCCGACCTTTATGACAATTATGTATCCTTAGAGGCTTGTAGATAGATGTCATGTACGTAAAAGATTGTATGGACTTTTCGGCCCATGTTCAGTATATTGTCCTTATAGGCCCGTAAGTCATATGTATAAGTCCGTATATCAGGTTGGGTCATTTTATGTCGAGTGTTCTATCATGTTTTATTCTTGTTACCTTATACGGCCCTTCTAGCCCATTTAACCATGTTGATGTAATGAGAAAGATACGTTACGTTGGTACTCGGTTGAGTAAGGGCACCGGGTGCCCGTCGTGGCCTATCGGTTTGGGTCGTGATAGAAGTGGTATCAGAGCAGTTCTGTCCTAGGGATGTCTAAAAGCCGTGTCTAGTAGAGTCTTGTTTATGGGTGTGTTTTGCACCACACTTATTAGCAGGAGGCTACAGGGCATTTAGGGTTGTCACTCTTTCTTCTTACTCTAGATCGTGTGGTAGAGCTCAAATAAAAGAACTGAATTTCCTAAACTCTATCTTATTCATAATACGACGATGCCTATATCTAGAAAGACAGTTGGTAAGATGTCACGACCCAAAATCCCTAAGGTCGTGATGGCGCCGGACGCCATTGTCAGGCAAGCCAATCATTTATTTAATTGAAATAAATTCTTGTTTAACACCTATAAAAAGCATTTCCTTTCACTTTATTACATATTAACTAAATAAAATCTGACAAGTAAAACAATAGTTTAAAATATTACAATTTAACCAATATATCCCAACACATCCCAAAATCCGGTGTCACAAGTACATGAACAATTTCTAAGAATTTATACAAACATCACAAAGCCTGTCCGGAATACAAATTGGACAAGGAAATATAAACTGAAAGTAGATACAGTACGAGGGAGACTCCGTCAGCTGCAGATCGCCTCTGGATGATGCAGCTCGCCTAAGTCTCCGAATCCTCCACATTGCTATGAAAGTACCTGTACAATAAAAATGCACAACAAGTGTAGCACGAGTACAAAAATAATGTGTACTCAGTAAGTCGCCCGCCTAACCTCAGAGAGGTAGTGACAAGAGGTCGCATTAGACACTCAATAAGGGCCAACATATTAATTAATAGTGTAACATGAACACGATAAGCATGTAAGGTAGTAAAACATCATATATATGAGGCACAAAAATCCAAGTAAATGCTGGAAATAAACACCAGTTACCACTTTCTCATTATTTTCCAAAATATCATAAATAAACAATTTCTTCTTTAATTTCCCCCAATTACTTTATCACTTCAAAATCATGAAGAAAACATTTAACAATTTAGCATGCGCATACGGGATAAGGACAAACGTCATGAGCCGTCATAATAATCACTCTGTGCACTGCCGAGGATCGAACGACCCGTACCAAAAATGCACCTCTCAATAAACTACTCATGTCTATGCACTGCCGAGGATCAAATGGCCCGTACCAAAAGTGCATCTCTCAATATAATAATCCTCTCTGTGCACTGCCGAGGATTGAATGGCCCATAATTGCACCTCTCAATATAATAATCATATCTATGTGCTACCAAGGATCGAACAGCCCGTACCAAAAGTGCATTCTAAATCCGTCGTGGCGTACGGCCCGCTCCCATGAGAGTAGGGGAAATAACACTCCGCTCGCGGAATGTAAATTGCGAAGCGGTCACATGCAGGCATGCACAATCGACAATCCACCCCGAATACGTTGGGAACACAAATACTCAAGTAAATGACCGATTTCACTTTTAAAAACCAAAAATAGTATTTAAATCCCTTTTTCAAAATTCATTTGCCGAATTTTATATAACGTTTAATAACACAACCTTATTCAGAAATACATTTACCCGCGAATGAAATAGATTCTCTTTTTAGATGATTTAGAAAATAAACTCTAATCTTTCTTAGTCATTAAATTACAAATTTCGATTATATTAGTAGTCTAACATCACAGACAAGATCATAGGTACAACAGGTAAGGCATGCTAGTGGGTCCTAGGCTACCCGGACATGGCATAATAGTAGCTACGCACGGACCCCCGTCACCTCCTGTGTACGTATCCCCCGAAGACAATGGAACATACTTAATTAGTTCACCTAGGGGGACAATTCCCCCTCACAAAGTTAGAAAGGAGACTTACCTCGCTCCGAAATTCCAATACCGGCTTCCAAGCCCCTCCGATGACTCCAACGGACGCACAACGCTCCGAAACTACCACATAACGGCAAGGCAATGAAAATTCATCCTAATACTCATAAAAAATTCAAGTTATATACTTTCCCAACCCCGCTCGGAGAAATGACCAAAATTCCCTCGGGCCCACGTGCCCGGAAATCCGAAATTCTCGAAGATACATTCTATCCATAGCCCTACTAGTTCAATCATACAATTTACTCTACATTCCATACTTAAATTCGTGGCTAAATTCCAAATTTTACATTTTCTAGGTTTCTTCAATAATTTCCCAAATTCCTTCCAATTTCCATGCCTAATCAACACATATAATCTTATATTTATCTTACAAATGGGAGGAATTTACTTACCTTGATGCCTGATGAAAATCCCCCTTGAAATGCTCTCCAAATCGCCTATGCCAAATGAAAAATGGGTGAGAAATGACAAAAACCCGACTTTAAAAAATTCTGCCCATGCATCCTTTCGCACCTGCGGAAATTCCATCGCAGGTGCGGCTCTGACGCAACCCAGCATCTCTCACTTCTACGGCCCCTTCTTCGCACCTACGCTTCCGCAAGTGTGACCCATCTTCCGCACCTACAGCCTCCTCAGCTCCAGCCCAAAACTCGCACCTGCGGCGCCATTAGCCGCACATGCGGTCAAAGCCTCGCAGGTGCGGTTACACCAGATGATAGTAACCTTCAGCCTTCTTCAACTTCAAACATTGATCCGTTAACCACCCGGAATCCACCCGAGGCCCCCCGGGACCCCGTCAAATTATACCAACCTGTTCCAAAACATAATGCAGACGTGCTCGAGGCCTTAAATCACATCAAACAACATCGAAGACACGAATCTCACCCATATCCCAACTTTATGAACTTAGAAATTTCCAACTTCTATATCCGATGCCGAAACCTATTAAATAACGTCTGATTGACCTCAAATTTTGCGCACAAGTCATATTCAACATTACAGACCTGCTCCAACTTTTGGAATCACATTTCGACCTCGATATCAAAACTTCCACTTCCGGTCGGATTTCTCAAAAACCTTCAAATTTCTATCTTTAGCCAAATGGCTTCAAAATGACCTACGGACATCCAAATTCACTATTGATCGCGCTCCCAACTCCAGAATCACCATACGAAGCTATTCCTAGACTCGGAATCCCAAACGGACATCCACAACACTAAAATGCACTTCAAGCCCAAATTTATGAAATTATTCTAAAATGCTAACTTCCACAATATTCGCCAAAACGCTCCCGGGTTATCCAGAACCCGATCCGGACATACGCCCAAGTCCGAAATCATCATACGAACCTACAGGAATCTTCAAATCCTGATTCGGAGGTCGTTCACTCAAAATTCTAATCTTAGTTTATTCTTCCAACTTAAGGCTTCTGAAGTGAGAATTTTCTTTCCAAATCAATTCTAAACTTTCTGAAATTCAATTCGGACCATGCCCACGGGTCATAATACCTGAAATGAAGCTGTTCACGACTTCAAACCGCTGAACGACGCGCTTGAGCTCAAAATGACTGGTTGAGTTATTACATTCTACCCCACTTAAACCGATGTTCGTCCTCGAACGTGCTAAGAACTGCTTTGGAGTTATCTGAAAATCACTATTTAACACCTCGAGCACCTGCTCGTGATACCACAACCCAGTGGAGTACATTAGCTTGATCAAATCTGAAGATTTCTTCTTTTATCCTTATAATAAGCTCAGAACCTAGTTCCAACACTTGAAATTATCTGCCAGGCCTACTTCCAACATATAAACACCATATCGACTACCACACAACATATCAAAACATGACTACATACCTTTGCTGAATTAGCACTATGCACCGCAAGATTCATTATCTAACCACAATGACGTTCCCTGAACCTTAATAGCCAAAATTCCACGAATCTGATGCTCCCTATGCACCTCATGATAGATATACATACATCCTGCTATAATGCTGATGATACCACCATAACGGAGGAAATGTGCAGAAATTCATACCCAACTGCAGAGTTAACAAATCTTTGAATACCTTATCTTGATCAGAATCATCACCTCATTGTGAACCTGAATAACGATATTTGTTCTTTAATATACACTTCATATTGCCTTATCGCATTGATCCCTGATCCGAAAATCTCGTCTCTCCCAATATGAACTGCTCAGACACAAAATTACCCCAATATGACCAACAACCTCTCATGATACCACATCCCGCCAATAGGCCATAACTCGAACATGATAATAAGAAATGACTCAGGAAGGGACTATTCAACTCACGCAACTAATATGAGCTTTTCTCAGAAAATAGGAAGTAAAACACAAGGAAATAAATATAGGAACCTGACTCATCATCACACTGTTGTGGCGTGCAACCCCATCCAGATAACATAACCGTGGCGGCGTGACACCCGATCAGAATAACATAATCGTGGTGGCGTTCCACCCGATCCAAATAACATAACCGTGGCAGCATGCCACCCGATCCAAATAACATAAAATTTATGTAAAGAGATATACACGGAGCTGAAGTGCTCACTATTACAAATTTCTGAATATCGATCATAAGCACGCTAAGTGCATAATACCATCCTGGGGAGACTGATAAAGCCATATGCTTACAAAACTCAAGCACAACTGAGGTGCGATATATATATATATATACATACATACTCTGGATCTCAAGAGCCATCCTGCTCATATAACATCATCACTACGCGGGACCTCAACACAGAAGAAATTATCAAGCCGTATATATATATATATATATATATATATATATATATATATATATATATATATATATATA